>CAVNZG010000261.1:0-122034 GCA_963693315.1 Diogma glabrata
AAAAAAATGGGGGTAAGAATTTCACTTTTGGCTAATGAATGCAATACGTTGGTTTTTTCAAAGCCGAAGTAACTTACAAAATTAAGTACAATACTCTTGTTATTGAATCATGGCTGCTTAAAATAGCTAACAATTAATAGGATTCTTTCAAGCTAATGCTGACATGCAAGACTGAATTATTAATTTTTTTTTATTTTGTTACCAATACAACCTTTTCCTAATATATTAATTTGTTTTTTATTACAAAATAGACAAAAAAATAACATCACCAAGGGAATATGATTTTTTCATGTAATCCATTTCTTCATATTTTTGTTCTCCAAAATACCTATAAAATCATAAAACCGATTATTAAAGCTTTAAAGAGCTTTTGAAACATAAATATCACAAAAATAGAAACAAAGCCGTTAAATTTATTCGATGTGTATTGAATTTTCTATATATCAGACCATAAAGAAAAATCCTTTTTCCAGTGTGATAATAAAATAAAGGAAAACATACTATTGGTTTGTTGTGAGCGGAAGATATTTAAATTAAATTTTACTCGAATTGGACATGTTAAAGAAGGGATATGTTAAAATGTGTTACACAAAAATAAAATTCACACAATGGAAATTATACGAATTAAAATATTACATTTTTATTTTTCGTTGAGATTGATATAGGTTTGACTGAACCTTTGATTTGTTTTCTAGATATTCTATGAATATTTTTAATCTCTTATTACTTATACGAAATATATGTTAAGTGTAAAATTCTATTTTGTTTTTGTTATACAAAATTTTATATCATTGGATTAAATTCAAACATGAATCAGAATTTATTTAAAATACTGGCTTATTGATCAATATTCATTTAAAAATTTAATATACATAATTTACTGATTATATCCAATCGTTGCTATGATTTAAATCTCATATGAAATTATAACACGATTCAATGCACCAAAAAAAAAACGTAATTTATATGACCAATATTTTTGTTTTCCTGTAATGTGGTTGCAAAACCAATAACTACAACCATCAATTTTTAGAATAATTAGGATCAATTCAATATAAATAAATTAGGTTTCGTTTTCAATTTTTACAGCTGAAAGGATTATAAACAAATTATATTATACATGTTCAGAAAGTAAATATTTATATATAATAAATTTTTTGTTGCGGTTGGTAAATAGTAGTTGGTATATAAATGATTTAATTAATATTTAAGTAGAAGATCAAAATTTAAAACTCCAGTGCTTTTTTGTTGATTTATTATTATATTAATTTCATAGTTCTTTATAACATTTATTGCTTTATTGGGCAAGAATTTGTTTGCTATTCAGCCATACCATACAACTACATTCATTTATTATAATTTTCATTTTTTGAAATGTAAGCTTTACGTTTCATTTATTCAGAGAAAGAAATCAGCTCTTTGTAAAACATTCCGTAATTATGTCAAAACGGAATTTTTTAAATAGTATAATTAAAACAAAAAATAATAAACAATAATAAAAAAAGTAAAAAATAATACATTAAAAAACAAAATCTTTTTAGACGGCGTTTTGTTACAACAATTGAATTTTATTAATCAAGATTTGAAAAAAAACAACAAACGTTTCACTATCTTTAACTATCAATTCAATAAACGTTATTCCCCAACTCACGGACTTTTATCAAGTCTCCGACACCTTAACTGTTAACGCCAACAAAAAAACAATGCCCAACAAATTTCAAAGTTTGATTGTAGAAATTTTCAGTATAACATAGTGTCTAAAATATTACACAATATTCTTATTACATAACATTTAAAACTCTATTACTTCGGTCTGGGAGATCTAAGAATTACATTTTCGAGGCAAAAGTCAAACTCTTTCCCCCCACTTTTTTGGCATTTTTCGACGTTTTAAGACCTACTAAAGCAAAAAAAATGTATGTTTGTCTACCGACCGGCACAACCTACGAAATATAGAAAACCATAGGAAGGATTTCAAAATTTTTTTATTCTAAAAAAAAGTATACTCAATGGAAAGAGTCGAGAGGACGGTGTTTTCGATAACTATACCGGAAGTGTCAAAAAATCGTAAAATGTGTCGAAACAAGGAAATTTGCATATCTTTTGCTTAAAAAACGGTAATTTTAAGTAATAATGAGCAACCTTGAATTTAAAGAAATTCTGATGGTCGGGATTGGTATGTGAGACCAAAAACTAAATTATTTCATAAGTTATAAGTTTGTCAAAAAATATTGTCAATTGTGTCAAAAGAATGATTTTCATTTATTTTTTTGTAAAATTTTTGTAAAAAAAATTAAGTTAATTATTTGTATGACATAAAATGCTATTGAACATGAAATTGGACATGGAAGTTTTTGATTTTATTATAAGTTTGTATTTTTGATTTTATTATAATTTATCGAAGTATAAAACTGCTCGAAGTCGGTGCCACATTGAGAAAAACTGACAAATATGTCTTCGGCCTGGCACCACCATCCAACAGTTTTGAACTACAAATAACTTTAATAATATAATAATTATTATAACAACTATAATAACTGTAATAATTATAAATACAATTAACTTCTATAATATAATAATTTTGTTTAACCGATTAATTTTTTTGGATGTAGTAAGATATAACTAAATTTTTGTCTCTAAAGCCGGGCATTCACATACAACAGAAACAAAAACAGAAACCGAATTTCATACAAATTTGACAGATAAAAATTCGGTTTCTGTAAAATTGTAATAAAGAACTTCTCCATTGGCGAACCAATGAAACGGCATAGCAGGCTGCGTACCTTGAGATTAATAACGCCGAATCGACTAAAGCTCAGTCATCGTGGATTTGATAGATTAATACCTGCTGCTTCAACACAAATACAGAAATGTACGCGAATTACGTGAATATACAGAAATGGATAAAATACAAATGAGAAAATGAGACTCTGGAGACCCCTTTTGCGAAAGAACCGCGATCAGCACGTTCAACCCCCCCCCCCCCGCCCCATTCACTCCCATACGCCCACACTCCCGCGCCTCATGCACGCTCACATCCTCCCACGCACTCACACTTTCTTACAATTATCCATGTCCACATACACATTCATATGGCGAAGCAAGTAAGTTCTAAGAAATGTAATAATTATAGCAAATGGTAGTAGTTAAAAGAGGTGGCATTGCCGCCAGTTGATCATTCGGATCCAGTTCGTAAAATAATGCCAGTACTTGTAACCTGACGATCAAACCGTGTAGTACGTGGAAACTTCACACGCTATAGTTAATAGCCCATATAAATGCATATCGACAAAATCCGTTCATAATTTCCCGGGAACCGCAGCTGGTGTTCTGATTGATACACAGAAATTCCAGGCCAATTAATTCACAGCGGATCTGCAGTAATATAGTACGTCGGCTACGATTACACCGCTAGACTGACTCCCTAGCCAGTACAGATGGCATAGAACCCATCAGGATTCCAGCAACAATTCCACAATAAGATATTACATTAGAACCAAAAATATTTTAATTACAATCGTCTTTAAATTCCATTTATATTGTCTCCCATATATTCCCCACATGATTTCGCACACGCGCATCAACAAACACGCCCACATTCATCCATATATACACCCTTTCACGGGCATGCACACTTCTACGTTAGAAAAAGTAAAAATAATAATCAAAATTCACTCACCCCATGGTTATATCCTCCAGGCCTTTAAGTCCTACCGTTTAGCTCGCCACCAGCGATGAATATCCCAGCAGGTAAAGTATGGTAAGTTGGATAATAATAACAATGAGTTGCGCCGCGTTAACTAAGGCGATTGTTGATAAGAATTGATAAATGATGTATAACTATTGCGCTGCTATAACTAGGCGATGACTGATAAATGTTGTCTAAGGGTTGCGCCACAATAACTAAGGCGATGGCTGATAAGTTATATGAACAGTGAATAAATGTTGCGCCGCAATAACTAGGCGATTGTTGATAAAAACTGATAAATATTGGATAAATGTTGCGCTGCAATTACTAGGCGATTACTGAAGAATATTGTATAAATGTGGTAATAATGTTGCGCCGCGATAACAAAGGCGATTGCTGAGAACAACTGATAAATTTTGTATAAATGTTGCACCGCAAATACTTAGGCGGTTGCTGAGAACAAGTGATAAATTTGGTGTAAATGCTGCGCTGCTATAACAAGAGCGATTGTTGATAACCACTGATATATTTTGTATAAATGAGGCGCTGCTATAACTAGGTGATTGCGGATAAATATTGTATAAATGTGGTACAAAAGTGGCACCGCAAATGCTTAGGCGATTGCTGATACCAACGGATAAATTTGGTATAAATGTTGCGCTGCTATAACTAGGTTATGGCGGATAAATATTGGATAAATGTGGTACAAATGTTGCACCCATCGACTGTGGTTCAATATTACACAACTCGTTGCACGAATTTTTATCACAGCCCACACCCTCCCTCACTCGAAAGTTTGGAAATTTAATAATTTAATGGTTGAATGAAAATAATATCTCGCCAATTTGTAATTTTGAGATCACCACCGATGACCGATAATCCGAACCACAAACAGAATATCTCACTTGGCATAAACGACAATCAATAATTTGAGATATACTTGCATATCATATATACTTGCTTATTTTTTTTTTCTTTTTTTTGATTGAATTATAAATTAACGGTTCTATTTTTTTATTACAATCATGCACAAGAAACAATATATAACAGTAAACAAAGTTTCCTTCTTTTTTTATCTTAATAATTACATTATCGCATATTTTCATAAATACTGTCAATACACTTAATAAAAATTTTGCTTTTCTTTCAATTTTCCGGTACAAACAAAAATAAAACTATTTTTCTTTTAATTCCCGCCTTGCTTAAGGAAACATCCAATTAATCTTAATAAAATTTTCTTTCTTTTTGTTAACATCGACGTGTGACCGCCATTTATCAAACGAATATGAATGGAATTTTTTCATAGATTTTTTTTTTGTGTTTGTACTTTATACAATTTATAGTTATCTGAGGACTCAATTTTACTTTACGGATTTGTTAATATTTCTTTTAATTTGTTACGGAATCTAACCCACAGATAATTTATATTTTCTTTGATAGTTTCCTTGACAACAAGATTCGATTACATGAATGAATTGAATGAATTGAATGAATTGAATGAATTGAATGAATTGAATGAATTGAATGAATTGAATGAATTGAATGAATTGAATGAACTGAATGAATTGAATGAATTGAATGAATTGAATGAATTGAATGAATTGAATGAATTGAATGAATTGAATGAATTGAATGAACTGAATGAATTGAATGAATTGAATGAATTAAATGAATTAAATGAATTGAATGAATTGAATGAATTGAATGAATTTAATGAATTGAATGAATTGAATGAATTGAATGAATTGAATGAATTGAATGAATTGAATGAATTGAATGAATTGAATGAATTGAATGAATTGAATGAATTGAATGAATTGAATGAATTGAATGAATCGAATGAATTGAATGGAGCGACGGATTCGCTCCTTTAATCGAAATTGTTGTGATGATACTTGGTCGTAATTGGGTTCCGAGGACTTCTGGAGCGAGGACCCGTCCATCTAGAGAAGTCAAGGCTAGAGCTCGATACATACCAGCTGTTAGAATTCAAAAACTAAAACCAAACTTTCCCCATGAAGCGTGTGTGCTTTCGAATCAAAGAGATGACATCCGTAGAGCAGATCCAGCCAACTCCAGAATTCTGGACCTAAAAAAGCAAATTAACAAATTGGTCACGGACCATAAAAGAAGTATATGGAGAGAGTTAGTGAGTAAATCAAACCTGGGTACTAGTAAAAGGCTTTGGAAGGTCATTAAGGGCCTAACTCATCCTAGACAACCACAACATAATTGCATGATCTCCTTTGACGATATCCCCATTGAAAACCACAGGGCATGCGCAAACAAATTTAACATTCAGTTTACAGAAAAACAGCGTAAACACGAGAAAGAGACCAGATCAGTGTTGAGACACATACGCAAACTTAACACTGACAACTTGGAGGATATTATATTTTCCGAAGAAGAGGTGGAGAATGCAATACGTAAAATTAAGCCATCAAAAGCTATAGGACCCGACAGCATCTCAGCCATCATGCTCAAATACATCGGACCCAAAGGTTTGAACTTCCCCACTACTACACTTAATACATCTTTAAATACTCTTCAGATACCAAATATCTGGAAAACGGCCAGAATCAGCCCCATTTTGAAACCAGGAAAACCTGAAGAAAAGGGAGAGTCTTACAGACCAATATCCATCCTTTCATCAGTCGCAAAACTCATCGAAGCACTTCTGCTCCCTCAGCTGACAAAATCCTGCAATTTGGCACCACATCAACATGGATTCCGGCAAGCACACAGTACAACCACCAGACACAGAATACAAAACCAGATCAGTGATGGTCCAAATCAAAAACAACCATGCGCTAGAACAATTTTAGTTGCACTTGACCTATCAAAAGCATTCCACACAGTGTTGTTCGCTGCTCTATTGGATGATATCCTCAATACTAATCTGCCAGGTTTATTGAAGCGCTGGTTGTGCATTTACGTCAGAAGTCACCAAACATATGTTGAGTTTCGTAACTGCAAGTCTTAAGTCCAAAATGAGAGTGCCAAGACAAGGAGTTCCTCAAGGTGGAGTTCTCTCACCCTCGTTATTCAAGCTCTACCTAAGCAGTTCCATCAGAAGGAATAACCATCACATCATATGCCTACGACTGCACAGTGCTTGCAACAGAAAATAACCTGCAACAACTCACAAATGTTCTGAATACCTACCTTAACATTCTGAATGATTAGTTTAACCTTCACGTGAACAGTATCTACCCGGGTAGATTTCACGGTTTTTGTAATTCAATAACTTTATGACTTGTTAACCGATCATCATGCCTGTTCAGCTATGTGACTAATTTTTAAATTGATTTCGCAAAATCTGAGAAAAAAATATTTTGAACTTCCTTTTAGCACTTATTTTGGATTTTTATGGTTTTTTTACGCAAGAAAACAATATCTACCCGGGTATATATTTTTTACTTGGGTTTTATATGAACATTTTTACTGGTCAATGTGAAAAACAAGTAACTATATTTTTAAATATATGCTTTTATTGTATGCTTACACAAAAGTAAAATAAATACACCGGGGTAGATATTGTTCATTTCAGTCGCTAAAAATATCAACTGAAAAGTCTACATCTACACTTTTCACCACATGGACGAAGGAGGTAAATTCAACACTAAGCATCTGCAGAGACAACATACCTATTCCCACAGTAAAAAATCCGAGACTGTTGGGTGTAACGTTCGACCCACTGCTTAAATTCAACGCTCATGCACCACAAATAAACTCAAGATTGAAGAACAGGAATAACGCATTAAAAGCACTAGCGGGTAGTTCATGGGGCAAAGATTAAAACACGATCATAACAACATACAAAGCAATAGGAAGACCTATTTTAAGTTATGCTGCACCCATATGGACCCCCTAAGTTGCCAACACTCACTGGAATAAGTTACAAACAACACAAAATGCTGCATTGCGAACCGCAACCGGATATCACCTGAAGGCCCACCGAGATCACTTGCACGAGAAAAGTAACATAGTGCCGGTCCGTGAACATAATGAAATGCTGACCAAACAATATCTATTGGCCTGTCACATAGAGCAACATCATTGCAATGACACCTTAACTACGATCGAACCACCAAGAGACATAAGGAAGACAGCAAGATGCTTGTTGCAAGATGTCAGAGATAGCCAGATTACTGGTAACATAGACGAATGTACATATAGAACTGGCTTAAAAACACTCCACACCAAAACGGTTGAAAATGCAATAAGGAACTATATTCCAAATCGTGTTCTAAATAGAAAGCCACCAAAAGTCGCTGCCGAAGATCCACCTATTTAATTGTCCTGCAAATATTACAAACGAATTGAATGAATTGAAAAAATAAATGAATTGAATGAATTGAATGATTAGAATAAGTTGAATGAATTGAATGAATTGAATGAATTGAGTGAATTGAATGAATTGAATGAATTGAATGAATTGAATGAATTGGATGAATTGAATGAATTGAATGAATTGAATGAATTGAATGAATTGAATGAATTGAATGAATTGAATGAATTGAATGAATTGAATGAATTGAATGAATTGAATGAATTGAATGAATTGAATGAATTGAATGAATTGAATGATTTGAATGAATTGAATGAATGTAATGAATTGAATGAATTGATGAATTGATGAATTGAATGAATTAAATGAATTGAAGGAATTGAATGAATTGAATGAATTGAATGAATTGAATGAATTGAATGAATTGAATGAGTTGAATGAATTGAATGAATTGAATGAATTGAATGAATTGAATGAATTGAATGAATTGAATGAATTGAATGAATTGAATGAATTGAATGAATTGAATGAATTGAATGAATTGAATTAATTGAATTAATTGAATAAATTGAATGAATTGAATGAATTGAATGAATTGAATGAATTGAATGAATTGAATGAATTGAATGAATTGAATGAATTGAATGAATTGAATGAATGTAATGAATTGCATGAATTGAATGAATTGAATGAAATGAATGAATTGAATGAATTGAATGAATTGAATGAATTGAATGAATTGAATGAATTGAATGAATTGAATGAATTGAATGAATTGAATGAATTGAATGAATTGAATGAATTGAATGAATTGAATGAATTGAATGAATTGCATGAATTGAATGAATTGAATGTCAGAATTGAATAAAATGAATGAATTGAATGAATTGAATGAATTGAATGAATTGAATGAATTGAATGAATTGAATGAATCGAATGAAGTGCATGATTAGAGTAAGTTGAATGGATTGAATGAATTGAATGAATTGAATGAATTGAATGAATTGAATGAATTGAATGAATTGAATGAATTGAATGAATTGAATGAATTGAATGAATTGAATGAATTGAATGAATAGAATGAATAGAATGAATTGAATGAATTAAATGAATTGAATGAATTGAATGAATTGAATGAATTGAATGAATTGAATGAATTGAATGAATTGAATTAATTGGATGAATTGAATGAATTGAATGAATTGAATGAATTGAATGAATTGAATGAATTGAATGAATTGATTGAATGGAATGAATGGAATGAATGGAATGAATTGATGAATTGAATGATTTGAATGAATTGAATCAATTGATTGAATTGAATGAATTGAATGAATTGAATGAATTGAATGAATTGAATGAATTGAATGAATTGAATGAATTGAATGAATTGAATGAATTGAATGAATTGAATGAATTGAATGAATTGAATGAATTGAATGAATTGAATGAATTGAATGAATTGAATGAATCGAATGAATTGAATGAATTGAATGAATTGAATGAATTGAATGAATTGATTGAATTGAATGAATTGAATAAATTGAATGAATTGAATGAATTGAGTGAATTGAATGAATTGAATGAATTGAATGAATTGAATGAATTAAATGAATTGAATGAATTGAATGAATTGAATGAATTGAATGAATTGAATGAATTGAATGAATTGAATGAATTGAATGAATTGAATGAATTGAATGAATTGAATGAATTGAATGAATTGAATGAATTGAATGAATTGAATGAATTGAATGAATTGAATGAATTGAATGAATTGAATGAATTGAATGAATTGAATGAATTGAATGAATTGAATGAATTGAATGAATTGAATGAATTGAATGAATTGAATGAATTGAATGAATTGAATGAATTGAATGAATTGAATGAATTGAATGAATTGAATGAATTGAATGAATTGAATAAATTAGATAAACAAAGAATAGAATTCAATTAAATATTTTAATACTTCTTAACGGTAGCCTCTTACGTTTATTGATTTACACATAATCGAGCTCTAAACACTTTTTTCGTGCACTAAACTGATGTTTAGCTGAGTTGTATGACTTTTAGTGGGCTTTTCTTAAAAACAAAGATCATTTAGCAATAAAATGTTTGGAACATTTTCTTTGTATCTTCCAGTAGATGTGATTGAATTTTTGTCATGAACGTTCTAGATTGGTTTTACTTATTTTTGGAAAAATATTGCTTTCACTATCAACAACCACTGGGATTCTTCATGGTAAGCTCGTTTCAATAATCCATATTCAATTGAAGGTGACCTTATGTACAAAAACATAACACAAATTTTCACCTTTACAGAATAATTTACACATTAACATCAGCTGTTCATCAAACTCAAATAAATTTCTTTCTCAATCAAACTAAGTACAACCCATACATCTATTCCAAATGATATAAATTATTTTTATTAAAATAATAAAAAAAAACGAAATAAACCTTCACTTTTCTATATATATGCTTACATTAAATTCTATGATAAATGTTAAAATGAAAGCAAGAAAACCGGGAAAATTCAAAATAAAAATAATCGAAATATAAAGAGTTTTCATATCTTATTGAAGGTAACGAAAATAAAAAAGGAAAAAAGGTAAACCAGTAAATAAATGAAAGAATTTATTTTCTTTTAGCAAACAATTTTTCTTCTCTCTATGATTTATTTAACTAAAGTTGAATGCAAATTTGATTGTAAAACGAAGTTGGTTTAAGTTTTATTTGATTTGATTGAATCATCTTCTGAAAATGGATGATAAAATCTTTTAAATTATTTTGAAAATTTTAAGGGATAGTAAAAACTTTCAAGTCTCATTGACATCTGAAATATAAGAGTTAATAAGCTGATTATGTTGTATATAAAATTTTAATCCTTTGCTAGTTTGTCTGGAAAAAACTACACAGTAATCTATTTTTATGATATTCCCATTTTTTCCACATTTATAATTACATATAAAAAATAACAAGGAAATAAAAGTTCAACTCTCAAATAAACAAAAATTTTCTTTTCTTTTCCTTTAGCGTTTTCTTTATTTTGTATAAATTTTATATATAAAACTATTTTAATCAAATTGTTGAAGAAGGAAAAACATAAACGGAAAAACAAACTTTTGCAAACAATACGACTGTCATTATATTTTTCTTCTTAGTTTTCTATTCATATTTTCGTTTATATCGTTATAGGAATTTTTGCAAATTTTTTTACTATATTGGAAAAACAGCGGAAAAACAAGAAAATTTCTAGAACCAGATGTAAAATGTTATATTAAACATCCAACCCAACTATATGGAAAGTAGGAAAAATTAATGTTGGGTGACAGAAAATTAACAGTGGCCTTAGAATAAAACATCGATTTAAAAGTATTAATTAATTAATAAAAATCAAACTTTTTGCAGCTGAGTGCAAGATAAAAAGTAGTTTTTTTTTGTAACACATGCATAAAAAATATTCAATTTTGTACTAGAGTAGATTAAAAGAAAAATCTACTTTTCCGCACATATGACCACAAAATATTTTGTATGCCTGGCACGCACGCCACCTGCATGTGTGATTTGTAGTTATATCTATCCTATATATAATATTTTTATAGCACTAAAATATCAAAATAATAATTTAAATAACTTACCATATAGTAAAAACAACTTAAACACATTGCATCATTTGAATTGTAAGAAAAAACAATTTATTTGGGTTTTTAAAGTTTACAATTTTGACAGCTCTTAGTTGGATTCTTATGTTTATTTTTTCGAGCTTGCATAATTTACAACTATCACAACGAAAATGGCGCACTTTAATTATTTAAATATCTTAAATTTGTTTATAACTTTATGAAATAAATGATTAAATTAACAATTAAATAAATATTTATAAATTTTATGCATTTGTTACAAAAAATAGTGTGTATTACTAGTGCGAATGCCCTACGGTCGTGTTGCAAACTAGCTCTTGTTTGGAAAACACATTTGCACTAGTAATACAATCTACTATTGTAATGTTATAGAAATTATTGTTTAATTTTATTCTAAAAAGCGACATGTTCTGCTTATAGAATTATGATTGATTTATTTTTATATAAAGTTCGGACTACAAAATATATATGTACATTATATTCTCAATCAAAAGACAAAAATTCTTTGCTAAGAACATTTTCTACATAAGCTTTGAATGTTTTTTTAATGATTTTCAAGTATTCAAAAATAGAAATTGAAAATAACCGAAAACTTAAAATAAAATAAAAAGGGCAAAATTGTAAAATTTCATTTGAAAATATTTTCCCCTAATTTTCTATTTTAATTATATTCTTTTCCGTCTGATATCTAAATATTTTGTATGAAATGAGAAAATTCTTTGTATTGTCATTTTCTTTTGTATCCATACCATTTACAACCAAAACAAACAAGTAAAAAGGGTTAGAAAAATATCTGAGCATCAAACAGAAGTTTTTTTTATTAAGATCAAAACAAGAAAAGGTTTTTTACTTAGTTTGGATGACCAACTTTTGATTTTAATGATTAAAGAAACTATATGAGATAAAGTTGTAGTTCAATGTTTTCAACAGAGAAGTGTTTCAAATATATTTTTAGAAGTAGCCACCTAAATGATTAATTGTGTTTTTTAAATACTGTAAGCATAGTACGGGCACGTCCCAGATTGAAAATTTCTATCGAGAGGAAAAGCTTCTTAGTTTTAATTTCTAGTACATTCGTATAACCTACTCATCTAATTCTATTTTTTTTCTTTCCAGGTAAGAACAATTGTGAGGTTGGGGCATCTAATGTATTCAAAGGTTTGTAATTGTGGATGCAAAACTTTTCTAATATTTAAAAGATATATTTAAGTTTAGCAGTTAACCATTCGAAAAAATTATTTAAACTTAACGTGTTTTACAAAACAGCAATCAGCACAACATATATCATCGAACACAGTCAAAAATATTGCGACGCTGATGCATAGGCTGACTTCACAACAGCTCTGGAAACATAGTGTTCTGGATATATAATGAGCTAATATCCATAAAATACTTTAATTAAAAGCTAACCAATATTATGGACTTCGTAGTTCTAATAATAAAAATATTAAAGCAGGCAGTAGTATCCCAACAAACATAAATTCTGTTGTACGAGAAAAAGTAAAACAAATTTTATCGGAAGTGATAGAGCGGAAGTAAGGATGCAGAACTGTAAACCGTACTAAATGTGTATGTACCAAATTTCATCCAACTCGATTATCAGGTACAGAAGTTATTGAGCTTCCAAAATAACAGGTGCTTGGGGGACCCCTACCACTTTGTTCACTATCGCTAAAAAAACTAGTCAGTTCCTTGCCATACATATTTGCATCTTTTTGCAAAGTGTAATCAAAATTACTTAACGAACGAATGTTGTATGCTTCCAACAAACATTGAAACAATAAAAAGGTGTTCGGAAGGATCCCACCACTTATCCCAATATTGTCCAAAAACTAGTCAATTCTTTGTCAATAAAGTTTTTATCTTTTTTCAAAGTGCCATTAAAATTGATTAATGAATGAAATCTGGAGGCTCCCAACAAACTTAAAAAACCAAGTGTGAAAAGTCAGCAGTTGTATGGTAAATCCCCCGCCACTTTGATCAATGTGTCCCTAAAGATGATAATTATCTTCTTACACTAATTGAAACCTTTCCAAAAGTTTTATCATAATCACTTCATTATTGTAGGCTGTAGTGTGCATAAAGATACTGAAAAAACTGCTAACAATTAAAAAAAATTTTTTTTACTGGAAGTAAAAAACCGGAAGTTGGGATGCAGAATTTTTGGAAATCATACTAAATGCTTATGTACAAAGTTTCATCCAATTCGATTATCAGGTACCGATGTTATTGAGCTTTAAAAAAACAGGTGTATGGGACACCCCCCACCACTTTGTTCACTATCGCTCAAAAACTAATCAGTTCTTTGCCATACATGTTTGCATCTTTTTCCAAAGTGTCATCAAAATTCGTTCACGAACGAATGCTGTGTGCTCCCAACAAACATTGAAAAAATGATGACACAGTAAACAGGTGTTCGGGAGACCCCGTACCACTTATCCCAATATTGACCAAAAACTAATCAGTTCTTTGTTACTTAAATCTCCATCTTTTTCCAAAGTTTCATTAAAATTAATTAATGAACGAAGTCTGTATGCTCCCAACAAACTTAAAAAACAAAGTGTGAAAAGTCAGCATTTGTATTGTAGACCCCCCACCACTTCGATCAATGTGTCCCAAAACATGATAATTATATTTTCACACTTATTGGAACCCTATTCCATAAGTTTCATCATAATCACTTCATAATTATAGGCAGTAGTGTGCATAAAGACACTGAAAAAACTTCAAAAAAGTACAAAAAATTTTTTTTTACCGGAAGTGAAAAACCGGAAGTTGGGATGCAAAACTATTTTAAACCGTACTACATACTCATGTACCAAGTTTCATTTAATTTGCTTATCAGGTACAGAAGTTATAGAGCTTTCAAAAAAACAGGTGCTCCAGGGACCCCCCACCACTTTGTTCACTATCGCTCAAAAACTAATCAGTTCTTTGTCATACATGTTTGCGTCTTTTTCCAAAGTGTCATCAAAATTCATTCACGAATGAATGTTTTATGCTCCCAACAAACATAAAAACTTTGTGGAAAAAAAACACCTGTTGTATGGTGGACCCCCCAACCCTTTATCCAATGTGCTCCAAAAGCTGATAAAATCTTTCTCATGTTATTTAAAAGCTTTTCGCAACGTTTCATGAAAATCGATCTGTAATTGTAGGCTACAGTAGGGATAAACACCTGAAAAAAAAACTTTTTAACCGGAAGTGACAATCCGGAAGTTGGTATGCAAGAATATTGGAAACAGTACTAAAACCTTATATACTAAGTTTCAATAAGATCATAGCCCGGGATCAGAAGTTATTCAAGATTTAAACTTAGAGGTGTTCGGGAGAACCCCCGCCATTTTGTCCAAATTTGAAATGAATCCAGATCTTCCATTTTCAAGTGAACCTGTATCATTTGCCAAAGTTTCATCAAGATCCTATGCAGAAATCTCAAAACCACCAACCCACCTACCCACCCACCCACCCACCCACCCACGCACACACAGACGTACACCAAAAATTTTTTTGGCTATTTAGACAGAGGATGGTCCAAAACAAAAGAGAAAATAAAATTTGGGGTATGTAAGATTTTTTTTTTTCACGATAGATTGCATTACTTCACACAATTTAAAATTGTGGTGAAGTAAAAATTAAAACTGTGTTTTAAAAAAACATCAAACAATAAGATAACAAGAAAATTTGAAAAAAAAAAAAGAGAATGTCTTTTATATAAAACACAAAGATTCGAAACTTACTAACCCTTTCTTTCTATTGATCAAACAGGAAGTCGTTCTACAACATCTGATGAGAAAACTTTTGGTAGCTGCTCTTGTTGCTCTACTTTTACGAGAACCAACTCCAACTACTTAATTATTTTCTATAGACATTTTAGAAAATCGAAGTTTTTATCAAATTCAAACGATATTGTTCTTTATTAGGCTTATTATTATCATTCAAGAAATTTTAAATTGTATGAAAATAATAAAAAACTTTAAAATTAAACATAATAACAAATCACAAATAACTTTTACGTGTTATCACTATTGATGTATGGCACGTTTGTTATTAATTACAAAATTTAATTAAATCAAAATTTAACAAATTTAATTTTACGTAATTAAATTCTTTCCAGGCAACCATTTTTTTCTTTAAAAAAAAACAGGAATCAAACTACTTTAATATTACGTGAAGTTATTGCCACACTCTCCCCTCCTAGTGCCATCGAAGATGGGACGATATAAGGAGATGATTATTGTACTTGTGCAGGAAGGAAACTAGCGACAGTACAAGTGGCTCTACCTGCTCGATTGATTGCGGTTTTTGGGTTAAAAAAATATGTATCGGGAACAAGGTGGAATTGGTCTTTCCTGGTTGGAACATTCACCTTAGCGTCCAAGCTTCCTAGCATATTCAGGGATAGCCGGAAAAGGCGAGAACGTGTCCGGCAGAATAGAATGAACGTTTACCTGAATGGAAGATAGTTAATCGGCGCGGCTGGAGTTGATACTCGAAAAAGGGTGAGTTTAAAGCAGCGTCATCTTCAGGTTGCTCCCTAAAGCAAGATTTTAATCTGTCAATGGAAAGTCTGGTGCGTTAACCTTAACATTCGATCATGAAAGTTTTGTCATAGCTACTGATGACTGAGTAAAGACCTTTGTGTCGAAATAGTAGAGATTTGCCTACTAAATTCGTACGCACGTAGACATGCGAACAAAACTCGAGATGTTTTGAAACGAAAACTTTCAGAGAATCGTTTCTTGAAGCTTGGGTGAGACGAAAGTAGTTGAAATTTTGTTTCAATTATGAAACGAAATCTGATTGAGGAGTGGAAATGAAATTTCCGGTAAAGAATTCACCACAGAGATAAATTTTAGTGCCGTAGAGTAACTCAGCTGATGAAAACTGGAAGTATTCTCGAAAAGTTGTTTGTAAGCCTTGTAGTATTGACGGTAATATTTGTGTCCAGTCCGTCCTGCCATAGGCCATTATTGAAGATTTAAGGGAGCAGAGCCAACGTTTGATGAGTCCGTTACATTTAAGATTGTTACTTGTAATTCGTTTACGTACTGGCCAAGAAAAAAGAAAACTAAGCGTAATTTACTTTAAGTTATTTTTAATTCTCTGCTGCTTTTCGTTTATTTTAGATAACACATTGTGATCAAATTGGATCAAATAATGATTGATTTCTTGCTCAAAAGCTACGTCACGTTCAAAAATCGAAAAAGTCACATGAACTAAATAAAACTAATTAAACATTTAAAAAAATTTTAATTTGGTTAAATAAATTAAAATAATGATGGAAAAAACAGAGAGTGTGCTTAAGACCACACGGCAGAAGTGGAAACTTCATTGGTAATCGCAATCAATTGATATCCTATTAGTAGTATTTGGATCGTATTAGTTGAATAAAATAGAAACAAGTCAGAATGATAAACCGCTAACTACACACACTAACCTCACAATGTAAACCAAATAATTGTCAAAATAGCACTCATATGCTAATAGCAGGGACTAAAGTACGCGTGGTTGTCACACCCATAGATCAACAAGTTTAAATTCTACAAATCTTTCTGCGGAAAGCTAAGCAAACTCATTGGTATTAATGCGCATTGTTGCCGTTTTCAAATGACTATTAATTATTTTATTTATCATGATTGCCATCCATGTTTAATCATACTTAAGCTATGCTTCTTTGTATAGAATTTATGTGATTTCCGTCTTGTAATTGTGAGCTTAAATCGATACAATCGATTTTATCAAGTATCAAGTTTCATGTATTAAGTCTTTACTTAATTTTAGAAACATGTATTACATACAACTCCCAACCGACAACATATTTAGTGAAGATGATAAAATTCCAATACATTTAATTTTGATATACAAATGTAATTGTTTCAGGTTATACTATCTTTCTTACGTTATTTTTAATTTCATAAAAATTATGTTCAATAAAAAAAAACATTGATTAAAGCAAACTACCGTTTAAAACGATAGTTAAATAAAAAGCAAATTAAGTGTATACAACAACTTCCCAAATTTTCATGATGAATAATGTATTAACGCATAAAGGACAAACAGACATACTTTCAATTTTATATATATTCAATATTTATTCAGCATGATGACTCGAATGCAAATTTCAAAAGTCAGTAGCAATATAACTTTTAAAAAAACTGCGTTATAGATCAATATTTTAAAATTCGTATAAAGAAATTTTTATTATTTTTATGAATTTATAAATTGAAAAAAATAATTTTAGTGGTATTTAATAAAAATTAAAAAAAACAATAAAAAATATGTACCACGTCAGGGATTGAACCCACTACCTACAGCACATCAGTCGAGCACGATATCCACAACGAAATTTGAAACATTAAGAAATGATAGACAGATTATTATTTATTATTATTTTTTTTCCTTCACCTCAGAGCATGACGGATCAGTCTAACTATGTGTGGTGCGCTAAAAGAAGTTCTCACTTGAAAAAAATTAATAAAAACTAATTAATTGTATTTTTAAATAAACTAAAAAAAATTCACATATTAGTTTCTTCCGTAACAAATTTTACAGTATTAGAGTACGACAACTGTTAGATGTCATTTTTAAAATTTTATTTTCAAAAACCACATTTCGTCAATCAAATTGCGTTTAAATATTTCTAAATAAATTTTTCAATCCATCATAAATCTAATAAATCTATCAAAATGCCACATATATTTAATTTTCTTGCTTTATAAATAGAAATGTAACATCAATAAAACATTGCAAAAATCAACCAATCTGTCGGAACTTAAACATGACACATTACACATAAAACACTGTGTGTACAGATATTTGATTAAAAACTTTGACGTCAAAATCTGAAAATTCTAATGTATTCATATTTATATAATAATATATATCTGAGGATGATACGATAAGTCATTGTGTTCTCGCTTCACTCCATAAATTAGCTTCAAATAGGTGATCAGCTCAGTGTTTTTCAATTTAAAACTTATCCTGGTTGATTATTGACTTAGATATGAGATTATCGTGGGTCCACCATGTTTGAGTCAGCTTGCCAACCACTAGGTCATTCATAAACTAAAGTTAACATATTCATTGTATCTGCAAAATTTTCAAAATGATTTCGCTCCAAATAATTTTATTGAAATGCTTCTTTATTTACAAAACTAATTTTCAATGATTCACAATATTATTTTTTATTTGAATAACAAAAAAAAGATCATTTGGCTTTCCAGTGACATGACATCAACAAAAGATGATTTAAATTGAGTTGTGCTTTATCGAAAAAATAAAATATTTGAAAATTACGAATATTTAGTTACAACTAACGATTAATCTTCAGAACAATAAACAAACAAGAAAGTTACTGTAACTTATCTTTTTGTTTGATTTTTTATTGTTTAAATATTGAAAAGAGCTTTTCTTTCATTCTTATCCACGATAAGCTTCTTTAGTTTATGAGAAAGTAAATATAACATAATTTTTTTCGTGATAAATCCTTTTGGTAAATAAAACTAAATATTTATTTATGATGATATGAACGTGATGTTTCTTTCATATATAAATATATAAATAAATTGGACGACATTTCGTGAGAATCGTGAAAATAATGTTACATAAAAACCAACAATTGTATTGTTAGAGTTTTTTTCCCGGGTGGAGATTTAGTTGTTTAGATGATGAATGTATATAGGGAATAGAAAAGAGGATTTATAAATTATGTTTGCTGGCTCATATTGGATGATTAATTAGTTTATTCAATGGAATATTGCGTTACTTTGATTTTAGTATTAAGTTTTGTTTGTTTTAGGGATGTTACAAGTCATAGTCACCTTACTTGTTCAAACGAGATAGAAACAATTTGAATTTTAGAAAGTTTTACTTGTCCTCTCTGTTTTAACTAACAACAAACTTAATAATTTAATATTGTTGATTCACAAAAAATAATTATCTATAGTTCTAATAAATAATTTTCAATTTTCTTTTACAAAACAGAAAAAAATGGAAAACAAAACGTAAGATTCTTCTCCGGTAATCTCTTTTCTTATAATTAAATAACAATTTTATTTTTAATTTATTTTCACTTTGGCACCATTTTTCGTTATGTTCTGGTGCTCATAAGTATATATCGAACGAAGCAAAAGTACATAATGAAATTTAAACTTTAACGTATTTTATTATTTTATTATAAACTTCGATTTTTGTTGTTGTAAAGAAACTTGAACCTCCTTATCTCATTTTTATTTTCAAGATAAAACGCTGATAAGCTTTATTGAAACATACATTAACAAAGAAAATCAAAGATGATAAAAATTAATAGAATTTAATTTTTAATTAAGGTTTTTGTCAGTTTGGGAGTTGTTTTATGGAGTGTAAGTCTGATAATAATTATGTTAGAAAATAATGGAAAAAAAAGTGGCAATAATCAACATATTGCGTGAAAGTTGCCAGCAGGAAAATAATGTCATATTTTCTAATCGTTACAACATCATAACTATAATTAATATAGAAGCAGCCAACTAAAACTACAATAAAATTATATTACAAAATATTATATTATTTAGAAAGCACAATTTCTAGTTTCCTATTTACATAATGGATTTTAATTGAAGAAGAAAAAAATTCTCTCCAATGCTTTCAATTAAATTACATGTTACGGTTATTGTTATTTCTTTTTTGATCCAGTTTTCCATGTTGTGAAATTGAATATTAGGATTAGATAATGTGATAGTTGTTGAGCATTATAGTTTGTATGGTCCATTAGTTTTGAATTGAATTTTCATGTTTGTTTGTATGTTAAAGGCGATATATAAAAATAATGTTAACAACGAAACAAAAGTAGAAAAGCTTGAGGTATATACAAGAAATTGATTCACTTAAATTAATTTCACTATAATCACAGTTTTAAAATCAATGGTATTGGTATATAGACGAGGAAATAAAGCACAAAAATAGGCCAAACCTAAGCAAGTTGACAGAGTAAGATGAATCAAGATGCGGTTTTTTGCAATCGATTCAGGAAGCCGTCAGAAAAGTTTGTAAACATAGCAACTTTTCGGCAAGAAACCTCTGGATTACCTAGGGACCAGGGCGGGTTATACACATCTCATCTCGTTGAATTTCCCATAAATTCAGCGCGAAATTGAATGAAGCTCGTTACTCGGGGGGTTTTAAGGGTCGATGAACACGAGTATGATGTCGACGATGACCCTCGGAGTACCTGTGGCACAGGGCGGGTATGTCTAACTCATCTCCTGGAACTTTCCTTTAATTCAGCTCGAAATTGATCCAAGCTCGTTCCTCGGGGGTTTTTGGGGTCGTTGAATACAAATATGATGAAGGCGATGACCTTTGGAGTACCTAGAGCCCAGGGCGGGTATGTCTTACTCATCTCCTGGAACTTTCCATTAATTCAGCTCGAACTTGATCGAAGCTCGTTACTAAATATATGGAAAGTTCCAGGAGATGAATTAGAAATACCCGCCTGGGCCCTGGGTACTCCCACGGTCATCGCCGACATCACATTCGTGTTCAGCGACCTCAAAAACCCCCGAGTAACGAGCTTCGATCAATTTCGAGATGTATTTATGGAAAGTTCCAGGAGATGAGATGTATATAACCCAGCCTGGCCTTTAAGTACTACAAATGTCATCGCAGACATCATATTCTTGTTTAGTGACCCAAAAACCCCCGAGTAACGAGCTTTAATCAATTTCGAGCTGAATTAATGGACAGTTCTAGGAAATGAGTTAGACATACTCTGCTGAGCCTTGGGTGCTCAGAGGTCCATTGCCGACATCATATGCGTGTTCAGCCACCCCAAAAACCCCCGAGTAACGAGCTTCGATCAATTTCAAGCTGAATTTATGGTGTATATAACCCGCCTTGGCCCCTAGGTGCTCCAGAGTTTTTTTGCCGAAAAGTGGCAATGTTCACAAACTTTTCTGACGGCTTCCTGAAACGAATGCAAAAAACCGCATCTCGATCCCTCTTACTCTGCAAATTTGCTTAGGTTTAGTGCTTTATTTCCTCGTCTAATAATTTTTTTTAAAACAAAGAATAAATTACAATATCGAACTATTTCAAAAATATTTAATTTTAATTTCTTTTCCATAATCCTCTTAAGTGAATAATAAAATCTATCCGTACTAATTTTTTTAACGTTCAATTAAAATTAAAATGAAATAACGTCTTATTGTACGAACATTGTCTCTGGGTCTTTCAATTCTAGCATATAAAATATAAAATGAGAATTTCTACATATATTTTTTTTTTGTCTGGACAATAGAATTCCCAATGTGCTCAAATCGGAATTATAACCAAAAAAATAAACAAAACTAAAACGATAGAATTGGCAATTATTGTAATTACAGAAAGTTATACATTTTTCTTGCTAAAATTAAATAAAATATAAATTCCAAAAATAGTTATGTATGACCAAAGGATTATGGTCGATAGTATTTTTTTTTAGATATAATATTGAGTTATAGTTACCATGATTCCTGATTATCATGAGTCCTGATGTGATTTCAAAAATCTAATGCATTTATTTTTAAAAGCATACATTTTAAAATATTTTGGGTTTTGTAAGTTTAAATTTTAGTTTTATAACATTGCGTTGACGACAGAGTAAATTAAAAACCATGCTATATGGTGCTTGATTGTTTGCCTTTGATAATGCTGCATCTTTCGATGCTTACGCAACCTCATGCACCTTAACTAAGTGAACATAATAAGGGCAGTCTTATCAAAAAACTAAGAACTCAGTGTGTCAGTTAAACTTTTATCGAATAGCAGATTGGAAAATTCCAACGAGTGCTTTTGGATGACACATAAATGACACATAACAATGACGCATAAATTGAAAGAGAAGAACAAAACATGAACCATGCTAAAGTTTTAGCCTAATTGAATAACCGGCTTAAGAACGCCAGCAGGTTGAGTGGATATTTCTATTTTATATGGACAAATTGCAATTGCTTGAAGTTTTTCGATTTATGGTGATACGAAGCTGTTTACCCTAAAATAGTTCATTTGTTGAAACGCTGTCTTATTCTTGAACCAAGGCATTTAACGCAATCTATCGTCTTTCCCATTCTTGTATTTTGTTTGCTCTTAATGTGGTCCTGAATGATATATCTTTATAAACTATTGGTTTAGGAAATTTCCATTGATTTTTTTCCCGGAAACGTTCCCCTTGTTCCTTGTAACGTTCCTCGGTGATTGTTTTGCCTGATTTTAGTAGCTCATAATGCTCTAGCCTCGCTGGTCCCAACAACTATGACCATTACCTTCGATGCATGAATTTTCGGCTTTGGCTTCGAAGGCTCGGGCTCGCTTTGCTTGCACAATTCCAGTGCAAGTTCTACGTGAATTCCTGTGGTCAAAGTGTGTCCGCTGCACTTTTTTCTGCATAGGATCTTGATGAAACTTTGGCAAATGCAAATTCACTTGAAAATAGGTTGATGTGGATTCATTTCAAATGACCGAACACCTCTAAGCTTAAATCTCGAAAAACTTCTAATCCCGGCTTATGATCTTATGAAAACTTGTTATATAAGGTGATATATAAGGGACTGTTTCCAATATTTCTGCATACCAGCTTTCGTTTCGTCACTTCCGGTTTGTCATTTCCGGTTTGTCACTTCCAGTTAAAAAGTTTTTTTTTCAGGTGTTTATCCCTACTGTAGCCTACAATTACTGATCGATTGTCATGAAACATTGGTAAAAAAGCTTTCAAGTAACATGAGTGAGATTTTATCAGCTTTTGGAGTACATTGGATAAAGGGTTGGAGGGTCCACCATACAACCGGTGGTTTTTTCCACTATGTTTTTTATGTTTGTTGGGAGCACACAACCTTCGTTCGCGAATGAATTTTGATGAAATTTTGGAAAAAGATGCAAATATGTATGGCAAAGAACTGATTGATTTTTGAGCGATAGTGAGCAAAGTGGTAGGGGGCCTCCCGAGCACCTGTTTTATTGAAAGCTCAATAAAATCTGTACGCATAATCGAATTGGATGAAACTTGGTACATAAGCATTTATTACGGTTTAAAAACAGTTCTGAATGATATTGTATAACGGGTTCAGCAATAACGGGTTCAGCGATAGCTGACATTAATTTTGGTACAACAGTTACTATATTCATTACATCCACCAGAAGCCTGAGTTTTTTACACATCACAGAAGAAGCATTGCTTAAGATTATTGGCTGAGGCAGAGGATTGGCATGGAGAGTGGGATCAGGAAAAATCATGGAATGAGTGAAATAGTTAGTTTTAATATACTATTTGTAGTAATAATTGTGGCGACATTGGTGAAGATAAGATGATGTTGGCTTCTTCGGTTTTTGTGGTCATTAGAAACACTCTTCTTTGTTAATTTTTTTTCCGATTATATAGTCTCTTGTTCGTGCATATCTGTTAATTTGTGCTGGACAAGAGGGGAAATTCCTACTTGAACTCACAAGACTGAAGCTTTTCCCACTAAGTGGCTCACTAGCAAGTTCAGTGTCTATTACAATGGCCAGTTTAATCTAGAAATGGTGTACCTGTGACTAACTTTTTTTAAATGGGTATCAGTTGAGCTCCCTCTAAGCATGTATTTTTTAAAAAAATGTTTAGACTGTAATATCGATAAAAAATTGTAAAGTAGGCAAGGAGTTAATCTATGCTTTTTGAGAGTCAGAGAAATAATATATCTTAAATTTTGGTGAATGTAATATAATCTAAACAAGAAGAAGAATAAAAAATGTACCGTACCGAAGTCATGTATGTCAACTAATAGGTCAATCTGTTAGTAGATCTGTTTATGATTAATTAGGAAAGAAACAATACGTTTTCTTAGATACTCTGAAAGTCTTTTTAAAAGTTTTTCAACACAAAACATTACAGCAGTTTTAGAAAGTTCAGAAACATCAATTTGGCACCGTGGATAAAAATTTGACATGTCGAAAAACTCGCGAAATAATGATTCAGTGGTTGGTGCTTAAGAGCCTAGATATAGTTGTGGCTTCAACAAAACGAAACTGTGTGCCATATGTCATGAAAGAATTATTTGTTGCGTCGATTTTAGGACACCCATTATATATGAATAAGTGTTTGAGTTTTTACAACAACAAACCTTGCCTTTTAATATTTCCATCTTCACAGTCATCAGTCACAGTCTCATCAAAATAAAAATTTTATTAATTTATTATTACAAAAATTAAAGCCATTGTTCTATTTTGGAGGATTTTTGAAATCTTAATGACCGATAAAATTTTTCAACATTAATTTGTTTTTTAAACCAATCTCTTTACTTATTATGAAAAGAAAAAAATTTCAACTCGTTGAACTTTTTGGCGCCTTACAAAAAAAAACAACAACAACGATGATATCCAAAATCGAACATCAAATAAATAAAAAATTTAATCGCAAGGGGATTTCTTTGTTTTCCCATTTATAAAAGCTTTTTCTGATATGTACGACTTTGTTGAAAATGAATTTTCGTTTTTAAAAAAAGGATTAGTGATTAGCAAAAATGGTCTTTAAGCCAGAAAAAATTGCCATTTATGTTTATCAAAGATTTTTCAGTATTTCATATACAACACTACAGTTTACATTTGAAATCTTTACAACCGAGTTGTTCCTAATTTATTTTTGCTTTGTCTTGAACCAACATCATTATTGTTCATGTTTTTTAAAAATCTTGTCTTTAATTTATTATAAGAAATAAAACAAGAAAAACGAAAAGCACAAAACGAAAGGAAATAGATTTTTATATAAAATCTTCCTTATATATTTTATTTAATTTTTTTTAGAAAAGCTTCAATGCAAATTTTTCTATTTAAGAGGAAGTCGAAATCATCGTTTAAGTACTAGAAAAAAATTAATTTTTTGAGTTTTTTCTTGATGAGATAAATGTTTTCATGAAAAAATAACTTAAACTTTTCTATCCTGTTAACAAATTTTATATAGCAATTTTCCATTTGTCCTGAGTAGTTTCTAATATATTTCAAAAACATAATTTTTTAAAAATAAACAAATCATAATATATTATGAAAAAGGTTCAGTTATAAAAATATTCTCAACGTCTTATGAAGTAGATTGAGTGAAAAATTTATAACAACTAGAAATAAGCTATGAAGATAAAAGAAAAAAATTTCTTCAAATTAAGTGAAAAATTGAATTTTCTTCAGATGAATACCTTTAAAAATGAAAAGTATTCAATGTTGTTATTGTAAAATCATTAGTTTATTCATGATTGATTTTCAAGTGAGATCGATTGATTTTCAAGCTTATATGATTGCTGATGATTTCTTTTTTTTTTTCTAGAATTAATTTGGTGTCAAAACGAAATCTTTTAAAGGATTGTTGATAAAAAAGATTTTATTTTATGGAACAATATTAATCATAAGCCAAAGCACAAACACGTGTATAAGAGAACACAAAAAACTATGCATACATAAATTGATATAATACGCAAAACATTTTCCTAAAAATTTTCTATGTAAACAATTTCAAGAAATTTTTTTGCCTACGTATATTTTGATTTTCAATAAAATTGACGTCTTTGAAATCGGATCTTAATTGGAATACAATTTGTTTGTTTCTCTGTATATGTGTTACTTAGCATTTAAAAATTAGCATTTTATCGTAATGATGTTTGTTTGATTTAAAATTAATGGCGTATTAAAATTTTTTTTTATATAAAAAAACAACAAAACATATTCTTTATGTAAGATAATGCCCAAAGCTTTGGAAATAACTGGCATCTAATTGGAAAATTTGTGCATCATATTTCCGGTCATAAGTTGTTATGCTAGAGAAAATCTTACTATATTAGTATTTGCACTTCAAACGCTTTTGCCTAAGTATGTAATCGTAATTAAATTATTATAATTGAAACTCAAGCCATCCCTTTTAAAACTTAATTTGATTGTTTTACACTAAAATTTGCTGAAAGCTTGAAGCGTTCTAGAATTTTATATTTGTAACAAAAAATATAAAAATATACAAAAATAAATTATTTTAAGCTCTGGATGCTTTCTTTAAGTTGCCTGGTGATAGTTCAGTTTTAGTTGATTTGTAAATTTTAATCGATTTTTGATCTACGGGCGTGACAACCCCGCGTGCTCCAGGCCTTGCTATTGGTATACGAGTAGCACCCATAATATCAGTTGTATTTCTTGATGATGACAAGCTACTTCTTTCTCTATAATAAATGAGCCTTTTAATAGTTCTATAAGTGGATTTTGATCTTTCAACAAGTCAGTGCGTGAACTGATCAATGTGTATATGTGCTTTGACAAATATTTAAAAAAAATACTGAAAACTACTAAACCGTTCTCTATTTTATAAGCAATTACTTTTTCAAAACGAATCAGTTTTTCTTTTAGTTTGGTCGTTCATTTTGAATCTGTCGTTCAACTTAACAAGTATATTTTTGTTTTTTGTCGGTCGTTATTAAATTAAAGTAAAGTAAAGTTATTAAATTGGATAAAAAAATGTTAAATAAGTTCGTTACTCATCATAGATTAGTGACCGACGAACAATTTTTCTACTATACTAGCACAACAGTCGGCGATCGTTCACTGAAGCAATCCATTCAATTAACATCGGCCATTCACGACCGACACATCACTAACGCGGCTACTAGCTATGAAGACTTATTTGCAATCGTATAGTTTCTGTGGTTCTAGCCACAAGGTATCAACATTTGAATACAACATTTTCATAAGCTTGTTGAGTCTGAGGCTCAAATTTGTTTCACGGGATTGACTTAAGTTGTTCACCAAAATTCTTATTGCAACACAAATCTATTCAAGTCAAACAAACGAACAATTCTAAAATTATAGTTAACGTGCAAGCAACCTACGTTCAACAAATTTCCCAAATTTGTGAACATTGAACTATATATCGAGATCATGTGGTTATAGAGTTGCCACCTTTTCAAATTTACAAAACCGGACACAATCGTTTACACCAAATCAAATAGCAATCTCGGCTAATATTTTTACGCTTGGTTTTTCTTAGCCTGAGCGAAACTAGATGTTTTAAAATAATTAATTAAAATAAAATAAAAATGAAAACAAACATGTAAATTTCCAAAACTCGAATATCAGTTTTGTTTATTTATATTTTATACCAATTTTTATAGTACCGTACTTTGAATAAGTAAATCGAGAAAGTAGATCCTCTCTGAACCTAGCATGCATGGTAAAGTAGAAAATGAAATGTTTTGGACCCACTCAAGTGCGGTGTTACAGGAAAGGTTGAAATGCTTTAAAGGGATTACCACTTTTATAGATAGCTTACCAGTAATGTATTTTTTTTATTATGTTTCATCCCTCAAATTCAAACGTAATCAATGAAAAAACTTATACGAACTTATACAAGATCAATAAGTTGCTTACAAATTTAAAAAAAAGAGTAAGTTAGCTGCCCAAATTTCAAAATTCTCTACCTTGGGCACATTTGGTAGGGCAAGTACTTTAAAAATGGTTCAAGCCCAGTCGAGTGGATGTCATATGATTGGGCATACATATAAGTAACATCGTAATCCAGTAATATTTTATCAGATTCTAAAACTTCGTTTGAAAATTGAAAATATAATTGATATAATTGACAATCATCGATACTACCGTTTACAAAAACTTAATTGTTGTTTTCCACAAATAAATTAAAATATGAAAGTGTTATGAAAAACATGAATAAACTATTTGTGAAATTCTTGCCGTTTTCAAACTATATAAAATTTGGCCAAATAACATCGAAATAAAATAAACTTCACATCAGGTTAGAAGAGGGACAAACGTTGTCGTATGCTATACTAAAATCGATAACTAAACCGTTATTAAAGGGTGGGCCATTTAAAATTTACAATTTGAATTGGCTATAAAAAAAAACTACCTGTAATTTTTTCAAATTTCTGGTTATATTGGAAAGTTTGAATTTTGTCATTTAATAATGGAACACAATTTCAACCATATGACCACCACGACTGGCTCGGCAGTACCTCATCCGATCAATTCAATTTTTCAGTACATTT
The DNA here is from genome assembly GCA_963693315.1 of Diogma glabrata. Lineage (NCBI taxonomy): Eukaryota > Metazoa > Arthropoda > Insecta > Diptera > Cylindrotomidae > Diogma > Diogma glabrata. The sequence continues at coordinate 28,651 of CAVNZG010000261.1, forward strand.
TCGATTGTCAAGAGAATGACATTCAATTCATGAGAATGACATAGACGACATATGGTTTCAACAAGACGGGGCCATATGTCACACAGACAACGCAACCATCGATATTTTACGCACTGTTTTTGAAAATCAAATAATCAGCCGAAATTGTGATGTCAATTGGACGCCTAGGAGCTGTGATTCGAGCCCTTTGGATTATTTTCTGTGGAGAGACATTAATGATAAATGTTACGCAAAGCATCCAGAGACAATTGAAGTGTTGAAACATAAAATCGAAGTTGCCATTGAAGATATTCGACACGAAACAATCGAAAATGTACTGAAAAATTGAGTTGTTCGGATGAGGTACTGCCGAGCCAGTCGTGGTGGTTACGAATGATATTGTGTTCTATTATAAAATAACAAAGTTCAACCTTTCTAATAAAACCAGAAATTTGAAAAAATTATAAGTAGATTTTTTTATAGCCGATTCAAATTTAAAATTTTAAAAGGCCCACCCTAAAGGCCCTCCCCCAAACCAATTTTTCATTTAAACTTAAACCAAAAACTTGTCCAAAATAAATCGGTTTCATTCATCATTATAAGTCGGCTCTTTAGACTATATTGAGCATTGAAAATTGGCAAGCATGTCGATGTTCGTTAACACACTTGGCTTTACATTGCCTAACAACATAATAACATAAAACGGATTTTATCAATTCAAAAGTTACAACCAAAACTCGGTCAATTTGACTAAAATTTTTATGCTTTGGAATGCAAACATCGAATTTCTTTCATAACAACTTCATTTTCTTTAAACAAAACACAGAAAACAAACGAAATAATTCAAATATTCTTAACAAAACAGGAGCCAAATATTCTCTACAATTCCTATAGTAGCAAATAACGTTGAGCGTTTTCAATCATTAAATTTTTGCCATGAATGTGATGTGATTTCTGATATTAAAGTTTCATTTTCATCGGGCGTATTTCATTTTCGTTCAAAAGAGACCAAAGTATAATTCTCTGTTATAATTTTACCATTCGGAGAAGTTTAATGCCAAAAAAAGCTAGTTTTTTCGCCAATGTGAATTAAATTTGCATCGTGTTTTTCCTACAAATATTAATTATTAGTAGATTTTGGTGTTCAAATGAAGCAGACAATAATCTAAAATAAAGTTCAATTGGTTAGATTTTTAAAGACAGATAACATTTTTTCTTTTTTTTTATCAAAACGGGACAAACTGCGTCCCGTTCGTAGTTACGTCAGGACACGAGACAATCAGCTCTAAAACTGGTCTGTCCCGTTCAAAACGGGACGGGTGGCAAATCTATGTGGTTAGCATATATGGCCGTACTAACCCATGGAAAGAGAATAACTAGAAAAATCAACAAAACAAGTATAAACAAAGAAGCCGAAAGCCTTAACCATTTTTCCGGATAATTGTTAGTGGGCAATATATGTCAGATCACGGTCACATGTGAAAGATTTCATACTATCAAAGAATTTTAGGACTGGGCAATTAACAACTGGATAAGTATAAAAAGCCCTAGCAAAAAAAACCTAGTGATCGTGACGTGAGGCATCCTCGCTCTGACCCTGTTACGTATGTGTTTTTTTTCTTTTTTCTTAAATATAGTTTTTTTAATCTCACACACACTTTTTTATTCTTGCTATGTACGGGATACGTGAAATTGGAGAACTCCAGACAGATGAAGCTTTCCCAAAAAATTTGGTGACTATAACGAGCCGTTACCCCTCGTCACCGAAAGATTATTCAGTTAATGGATTAGAGAAAGAGCCATCGTACACTGAAAATTTCTTTCTTATGGGTGTTAGTGTCGATTAAAAATGATTCACGTCTTTATGCAGTAGTCAACATTTTTAATATGTAGTGATTGACAACAGTGCTTCGATAAGTGCCATTGGTGGTTCATTCGCTAATGAAATAAGAGAGTCCTGAGCTTTTTAGCTTTTCTCAAAAACATATTAACAATGCAGATGGGAGAAGTCGAGCTATTCATGGGTATTTATCACGAGCATACTCTTCATGAGAGTCTAAACAAGCAGTGAGTTGCTGATATTCTACTCCTTCACACAGAATTTATACTTGGGTTACGACTTCTTTAAGCTCTACAGCTTATATCAGAAATTACAACAGTGTGTGATAGAAACAGATAAACCTTTATTATCCAGTCTGACAACAGATGAACAATAAAGGCTAGAAAATGCCATTCAACTTCTTCCATCTGTAAGTAAAACCGATTTATTGGAACACGTCATCGATATCTGACGTCCAATAAAGCAGATACATTATCTCATATCTTCAGCTATCGAAAAGTTATTGGGAAAAAATTTGGACTGTATGTTGTCTATTGTAATGAAGCGCTGCTTCGTTGCTGCTCCAGCACAAATAACTGAACTTGTACGCAAATCACGAGGAAGTAAGAGAAAAGCTAGTGAACTAAACAGACTCTGGCGACCCCCGTGTACGAACGAACCACGATCACCACGCCCCCCACCATATTTTCGCACACATTCATACACCCTCACACCTCATACACTCACATACACACACACACACACACACACACACACACACACACACACACACACACACACACACACACACACACACACACACACACACACACACACACACACACACACACACACACACACACACACACACACACACACACACACACACACACACACACACACACACACACACACACACACACACACACACACACACACACACACACACACACACACACACACACACACACACACACACACACACACACACACACACACACACACACACACACACACACACACACACACTCACACACTCACACACACACACACACACATATACACACACACACACACACATACACACACACACACATACACACACACACACACACACTCACACACCCACACACTCACACACACACACCCACACATACACACATACACACACATGCACACAAACACCCATACCTCCATCCATGCCCATACAGCAAAAAAAATAATAAAGTCCCAAAATGACTAGAATGACGATTACCCAAAAATTAAAATTAGAATTTAATACAATAAAAATATTTAGTTATTAATTTTTTAAAACACATTGTACAACCCTATGATTTGAATATATAATAAATTGATCGATATAATGCTTTAGTTGTTTAGCGTCTTCGGAAAATGTTTGTTTTACTACCTTCGCAATCGGAACAGTCTTCATTACCTTTTTCCTCACGTTTCATCTGAGTTAAATCAAAACACATACTTTGCTTTCCGATAATAACCCCCACGATACGTATTTGTATCACACGAATTTAAAAATAAAATTTCATGTTATGATTAATCTTTACACCAAAAACAAATCTTGATGACAAGATGTTAGTTTGTTGAAATATAGCACTCGTCTGGTCTTCATAGGTCACCTCGTCCTCAACCGGATCTACTTCAAATCGTTTATACGTGGCCACAAATTGTTCAAGAATCACAAGAATTGTTCAAATCACTTAGCTCCAAACTATATATATTGTGATATCAGCAATTTGGATCTGAACGTCTGTCAAACCACGATTGTAAAATAATCTTGCTGCAATCTCCAAGGTCCATCATTTAATTAAACTAATTTAATTTGTATTCATTTATACGACACCCACAGGAAAAAAACTTCCTCTGTATACACTTTCATTGAATGGCATCTTCTTTATTTTAATCCATTGTACAAATAATTTAAATTAAATTTTATTACAACGTTTTCACCAAAATAATTACATGAAAAATTTAATTTATATACTTAAAAGAACTTCACTGTTCGGACAATTAAAATTTTACTGTTTCCATCACAAAAAAGGATTTCATATTTTATTTATGATATTCACGAATGAATATATTGTTGACAACTCATAACAAAAATAAGAGAGTTTACATAGGTAGTTTTGTTTTTTCTATTCCACTAACGCGGCACAAACATATATGATTTTCTTTTTTTTTAAATTTGAACCAATTAAATTGATACTAATAAAAAAATTGGACTAATTGAACTAAAGTAAATTAACTAAATTAAAAATTTAATTACTTAATTCTAATGGAAAAAAACGTGAATTCCAAAATAAATTACACAAGTTGGATATTCACGAGAGAATTTTCAAAAAAAATAAGAGACAGAAGCTATCTATCAGGTTCTATTTATAGTATAAAAACTGGTAGCATTAACTGGTAGCATATTTTAATGACCGAAAACGCACTAAGGAATTGTATCACTAATTTGCATTAGAAAAAATGGTGAAAGAATTATATAAAAAAATCATTGATTACGAAATGATTGTAGAAAATCATGCATGAAAATAGCACGATTATGTATTAATAATATTGTACAACTGTTTTAGGATAGTTTTATCGCGATTAACGATAACAAATTAAATATAAAAAATTATATTGGGAAATAGCGAACAGCTATTTTATGATAATTTTTAAACGGAATCCATTGTAGATGATGATTCTGGATTGAGTATAAGAAACGACGTTTAAAGGAAAAATGAAAACAACCATGAAAATTTCTGTCAATGCAAATTTAATGCATGTGGGAAAGCGGTTCGACTCTCAATCACGAAGTCTGAATCACACTTCATAACACTATAGAGATACCCGGGGTATCCAATAGTTCCTGGAGCTCACAGGTAGCGTTGGTCAACAAACCTGGTTAGGTATGACTTTGTCTGGATTCACGTAAGATGAATGTCTCTAAACCATTAGCGTACCACCTGCCACAGATAAAATGAATTTTGAGTCGACTACCCAAATCACAACTTATTTCAAGTCTTGATCTGAAGGATGCGTTCTTGCAGATCTTTATTGAATCAATATTATGAGAGAAAACAGCATTTTCTTAGGTCATGTGCCATTTGGATTCAGTGACGCTGTTCAAACAACAACAATACTTAAGGATCAAGTGATAACTCAAGAACCAGGCATTCGTTTACTATGATGATTTACTTATAGTATCGTCCATGTTTGATTCGTACCTACAGATATTAGCAGAGTTTCATTTTTGAGTTTGTGTCCCTTATAACACCTATCTCTGAATTGCTATTAAAATCACACCACAAAATTCGGTGAATGGAAGAAGTAAATATGGCTTTCTTATCTCTCAAGAAAGCGTTAAAACCAGCTCCTTTACTAGCCAACCCTGATTTTTCAGAGCCATTTCCTGTGCAATGTGATGCTAGCAACAAAGGGATACGATGCATGGAAAAGCAAATTTTCGATAATGATAAAAAACACTCAGTTGCCTTTATGTCCAAGAGGTTGAACACGCCTAACCGGCATTACAGTTAAAAAGGAGTACCTGATCATCATTCTAGCGATAGAAAAATTTACGATCTATATTGAAGAGCAACCCTTTACGGACGTCAATAAGCACGCATCCATGAAGTGGCTGATGCATCAAAAATGCCTATTTAGGAGCATTGCTGGTTGGAGTCTCAACCTTCCACACAAAAGGTTCCCAAAAATTTTGCCTTGCAAATTTCCTTTCTCATGTACCTTGCATAGACGCAACCATTTCCAAACAGCGAACACGACTTAGATCTCAGTTCAACATCTTTCTCATATATTAAATATCTGAAATGGGTATAAATCGTTAAGGATGGTGAGATGTTTCTACCTGAATGGCCGATGCTAGACGGAAACGTTTATAAAAGAGTCAATTTTACTACTTGCATAGAGGGTGGTACTTCAAGTTCCAGAAGCATTAACAATCGAATTGAAAGCCACTTTCACCTCAGCTAATGCTGGGGTAGTGAAAACTTTGCATCGTTTACGACGCTTCTTCTTCTGGCCTTGAATGCTTCCTCAAGTTCAAACTCATTTTTCAAAATGTTAAATTTGCAAAGAAGAGAAATCGACCAAACCAATAAAAACCTCAGAGCACCGATGGTCACCGCAAACAAATCCGAGCTTTCGCTACAAAAAATATATGTAGTCATTCTAGGTTCATATGCAAGAGCCAAAGTGGGGAAATATTGCAATCTTAATGATCCTCGATGAAACGATATTTACTTTTTGCTTTTCTTTAAAGAAATTAACCGCTTCTGTTAATGGTAAGAATCACACATGTTTTACACTTTTTGTTTTTCTGAGACAACAGACACAGAGAATGGAATTCAATTCACTTCGAAGCTGTTCAAGAATTTTCTTGCAAAGTATGGCATAAGCATTTTTTATTTGCTGATTACGCACCGTCTGTTAAGGCAGTAAAACGGTTTAATCACGCTTCTTAACTAGTTACCAATCCCATAAGGATTATCTTTCTGATGTTATGGTGGGTAATTCAAACTCCATTATTATAATTCAAACCACTGTTCCGCTCACACCAAGTTTACCTTAACATAAATCCTCATATTTGTTTTCATATATGTCTTTATTTAAAAAAAAAAAAGGTTCTTATACTCAATCCATAGTCTTCGTTTACTATGGTTTCCGCTATAACGATTTAGTATTCGAAGAACGGTAGTGTTATCTTTCCCATTGTAATATTCTTTGTTCACTTTGTGACCGTTAATGACGATTAATCAGTTGTAAATATCCTTCATGTACAATGATTTGGAGTTACACTGCGTTCTCATATAGCTAATTGGTTTATAGCCTTGCTTTTTGTTTTTGATGTGCTTTGATTTGTTAGAGTCGTTGTTCAATGTTTAAATACAATGTTTTAATTTGTTATTGTATTTGTATAAAACTTTTTGAGTATACAACTGTTCGTAACTTAATTAAATTATATTTATTTTCCAATATGATAATTCACACATTTGTTCTATAATAATAATTTTGAGTACAAAACAATTTGATTTTAAATTGAACACAAACTATACACCAAGGATGAATATTCGCACAAATCACAATATCTTACATTTAGGTAACAACGATTTAATTAATTTTTTAAACAACTTAACACAATGTTACCTGAAGAGAAACAAGTTGCAGCTCGACAGTAATACTTTTTGTTCTGTTCTTTTTTTAATTAATTTTTAATATATCATCATGGCGTCGTTTTTTATGTCACCTCCATGGTAAAGCAAAACGCCAAGTAGCGTTGTTTTTTATATCACGTCCATGGTAAAGCAAAACGCCAAGGAGCGTTGTTTAAATTTGCTGAAGCGAAAATAAAGTGTTGTCACACGTATTGCTTGAATTAAATAAAAGGTGGCTCTGGCGTAAAGGATGAAGACGCCACAATACTCCGCCCCTAGTGAATTAGATGAACGATGCTATCTGAAACGAACTGGTAATTTAATTACCCTGCCGACTCTTGATCTAGGAGGGGAATGATTTCGCAGGTCAGCTGCAAACGTAACAGATTTTTTGGGTTTAGAGTTTGAAGTTTGAGAAGTTGAAGTTGGACAGTTCGGCTCAAAAGGCATGGCAGACGATGACCTAGTTGGTGAAGTGTGAATTTGATTTCTGACCTCTGGCTGAGGTTGAAAATCATTTTCTGTGAAACAAGGTTTGATGCGATTTATCGATACGTTGGATTCTTTACCTTTAACTAGCACTGTTAGCACAGACGACTTCGAAAGGCCCTTCATATGGTGCTTGCAATGGTTTACGCACAGCATCGGTACGTACTAGTACGTGAGAGCAAGTTGTTAATTCCTTAAACACGAAAATCGATTCCTTGTTGTGTCTTGAAGTGGGAATAGGTCTGATGGAATTGAAATGTCTTCGAAGTTTAATAATAAACTCGCATTGTGTTTCATCGGTTAATTGGTGAATGAAATCTCCAGGTAGCCGTACATTTTCGCCATAAACCAGTTCTGCAGAAGTTGAACCAAAATCCTCGCGAAAAGCGGTTCGAAGGCCTAACATTACCAATGGTAGAGCTTTTGTCCATTGATGATTGGCTACACACATAATAGCGGCTTTGAAACTACGGTGCCATCGCTCTAGAATACCGTTGCAGGCAGGATTGTACGCGGTGGTGCGGTTATGTTGAAAACCAATTAGTTTAGCTAGATGAGAAAAGAGATCCGATTCGAACTGTCCTCCGCGATCGGTAACTATTTTTCGAGGAACTCCGAAACGACAAATCCAATTGTGTAAAATTGCTTCAGCTACGGTTTCAGCTGTTATATTACTAGTAGGAACGGCTTCGACCCATCTCGTAAAACGATCCACTATCGTTACGATGTACTCTTTACCCTCAGATGTAGGTAATCTACCAACAATGTCTACGTGAATTTCCGCGAATCGGTCACTAACGAGTGGATAATTCCCAACTGAACTTTTGACGTGTCTAGACACTTTAGACTTTTGACAGCTTAGACAGCTTCGTGCCCAATTTCTAACATCTTTGTTAATTGAAGTCCATATGAACTTCTTAGTAATTTGTTTGCACGTACTTTTGATACCAGGATGGTGAAGTGCATGAATGCTATCGAAAATAAGACGACGAAATTGATTAGGAACGAATGGTCTGGGCTGACCAGTTGACATTTCGCACGTGATAAGTTTATCGCTGCCAAAAATTGGCATTTTTTCAAAACTCAGATTTTGGTTTTCAGATATAAGTGTTTTCAATTCCGCATCGTCGGCTTGTTTGTCTGCTAATAGAGCGAAATCAATTGTGCTTGGAATTGTTACGACTTCTATTCGAGACAATGCATCAGCGACAATATTTTTGCAACCAGATACGTGTTGTATATCGGAAGTAAATTGTGCTAAAAGATCCAAGTGCCGACGTTGTCGTGGAGAAGCTTTATCAAGGTTTTGTTTAAGAGCAAAAACCAAAGGTTTATGATCGGAAAATAATGTGAAATCCCGTCCTTCTAAGAAGTGCTTGAAATGACGTATTGCTGAATAAGCCGCTAAGAGTTCTCTGTCGTATGTACTGTAACGACGTTCAGTATCAGAAAGTTTTTTCGAGAAGAAACTTAATGGTTGCCAGTGACCATTTTCAAGTTGCTGAACTACCGCACCAATAGAATCGTTTGAAGCATCTACCATGAGACTCAACTTTGCTTCCAATTTTGGGTATACTAAACTATTTGCTTCCGAAAATGCAACCTTACATCGCTCGAAAGCTGATTTTGTTTCGTCTGTCCACTCGATCGTGAGATTTTGCTTCTTTTTCTTTCCTTTGAGAAAGTCGTACAAAACCGTTTGATCTGAAGCGGCGTTTTTAAGGAAAAATCGATAATAGTTTAGCATTCCGAGGAATCGTTGCAGTGATTTGGTGTTGAGTGGAAGTGGAAAATCCAAAATAACTTTGACTCTAGCGTTTGACGGCTGCATTCCTGATGCGGAGATATCGAAACCCAGAAAACTTAAATCTTTGACGGCAAACTCACATTTGTTCAGGTTAATGACTAAACCTGCGTCGAGTAATCGTTCAAAAACAATTTTAAGATGACTGAGATGTTCTTCGAAATCTTTGGAAGCGATAAGAAGATCGTCAATGTAAGGAAAACAGAAGGGTAGGTCCCGAAAAATTGAATGTACAAGACGTTGAAACGTCTGTGCTGCATTTCTCAACCCGAACGTCATTCTGGAAAATTCAAATAGGCCGAATGGTGTACAAATTGCCGTTTTTTCTGTGTCGGATTCGTTAATCGGAACTTGATGATACGCTCGTATGAGATCTACTTTAGAAAAGTACGTGCAGTTTGCCATTTGATGAGTGAAATCGGTAACGAAGGGAATTGGATATTTATCTGGTTTCGTTCTGTCGTTTAACCCACGATAGTCTCCGCATAAACGCCAATTGCCATCCTTCTTTTTAACAAGATGGATAGGGCTAGACCAATTGCTTTTAGAAGGTCTGCAAATACCTTGCTGGATCCAATTGTCGATTTCGTTTTTAGCGATGTTTAGTTTTTCGGTGTTTAAACGACGAACCTTAGAAGTGATAGGGGGACCAGTGGTTTCGATGAAGTGTACGACGTTATGTTTGACTGTGTTCAAAGAGAGTGTCTCATTGCAGACGGGTTTAAATTGTTCAAGAAGATTGGTAACATGCTCGTTAAATTTTCCATTTTGGATTGTAGTAATGTTATATGAATGTGTGTTTATGGCGACTGTATTTACCGATAAAGAAGTTAACTGGTCTATGAGTTTTTTGTTTTTTACATCTACTAGAATGTTGTAATGTTTCAAAAAATCAGCACCTAGGATACAACGATCGACATTTGCGATAGTGAACTGCCAAACAAACGAACGTCGTAATCCGAAATTGAGATCCAGATTCTTTTTTCCGTAGGTGTCGATAGGAGTGGTGTTCGCTGCGAACAATTTAAAATCGGACTTAATCTTCCTCTCTGGTGGAGTAGGTGGGATTACTTAGATTTCTGCTCCGGTATCGACCAAAAATTGGCGCTTTGAAAAGTTGTCGATAACAATGAGACGGCAGTTTGAGATTGGATTTGAGCTAACATCAGCCGCTGCCCCGGATGATGTAGCAATTAGTTTTTTGTATTTAGTGACTGATTGGTATCAAAATTGCATGGTTTATTGCATTTATGGGCTTTAGCGCCAAATTTGTAGTGATACCAACAGTTCGAGAATTTATTTGCCTGATGATTTGAACGAGATCTAGAGCGACTGTTATTGCCACTATTAAAAGATCGGTTAGCGGAACGGCTGCGCGAATGAGTGAGGAAACTATCGAACCGTTTAAATAGTGCATCGATACTCAATTGCAATTCTCGAGCTGTTTGTAAGGATTGTGGAGTTTGGGATGGTTGACTTCCCGAAGCGGAATAAATTTCGTTTGGTTTTTGGACATCAATAATTTTATCGGCTGCCTCAGCTAGCATTTCTAGGTCTAAATTTTCTATACAGGAAAGAATTTGCTGTATTTGAGTTGGAAGACGCTGTAACCACAGATTTTGAAGAATATTGTCATTAATTTGACCAGTTGAGAGTACTTGCATCTCTCGTAAGAGTTGAGATGGTTTTTTGTCACCAAGTTGCAATCCTGATAATAATTTGTTGAGTTTCTGCTTTGCAGAATCGCATAACCGGCTAATAATAGTTGATTTGAGCAAGTCATATTTGTCCACTTCAGGTGGGTTAAGAACTTTATCACGGACGCACTTAATGGTGTCCGGATCAAGAGCCGCGATCAAGTGACCATATTTAGTACCGTCGACTGTAATACCTGATAAGCCGAACTGTGCCTCGAGTTGAGTAAACCATATTTCAGGGTCATCGCGATTGAAAGGTGAGTATTTTAATGATACTCGAACGATATTTGATTGAGTGTTCTGAGTACCTGACACGCTCGTCGAAGAGTCGGTTTTATCGGTGATCATTGTATGACTGAAGGTCAAAATGAAATGGTATGTATCTGTGCAAACGGTGACGTGACAAAAATTTTTCGGCTCAGCGAATTTAATTTTAATTATTAATAAGCTAATAAAATGTTTTGTCAGAACAAAAAGAATTCGCTCACCTTATACTTTGTGTTGATTTTAAACTCGAATTTTATACGAATATTCCTCGCTGTCACGTGTTGTTTTGAAAATAATTGACTAAAATGTAAAATAACAATAATTAAAATACAATACAATATCTGATATACTATTTTGAATTTGATCAAATATATATTTCACAATGATTCTAATCCCGAAGTGGCTGAGGTTGTGCTTCTATGTGGACGTGGTTGTTGTTGTGTTGTCTTCTTATATTATTTTTCAAAATGGCTGATTTTGGGTGTGGTTTTATTCGTATTATTATACTATATATGGCTGTGGTATTTTCTCATATGTATTTTTTAAAAAATGTCTGGCTGCCCCGTGTTGTGCTCAGGATGTCGAAAGGTCACCAAATTATAGCTAATTGGTTTATAGCCTTGCTTTTTGTTTTTGATGTGCTTTGATTTGTTAGAGTCGTTGTTCAATGTTTAAATACAATGTTTTAATTTGTTATTGTATTTGTATAAAACTTTTTGAGTATACAACTGTTCGTAACTTAATTAAATTATATTTATTTTCCAATATGATAATTCACACATTTGTTCTATAATAATAATTTTGAGTACAAAACAATTTGATTTTAAATTGAACACAAACTATACACCAAGGATGAATATTCGCACAAATCACAATATCTTACATTTAGGTAACAACGATTTAATTAATTTTTTAAACAACTTAACACAATGTTACCTGAAGAGAAACAAGTTGCAGCTCGACAGTAATACTTTTTGTTCTGTTCTTTTTTTAATTAATTTTTAATATATCATCATGGCGTCGTTTTTTATGTCACCTCCATGGTAAAGCAAAACGCCAAGTAGCGTTGTTTTTTATATCACGTCCATGGTAAAGCAAAACGCCAAGGAGCGTTGTTTAAATTTGCTGAAGCGAAAATAAAGTGTTGTCACACGTATTGCTTGAATTAAATAAAAGGTGGCTCTGGCGTAAAGGATGAAGACGCCACACTCATACGCATCAAATTTGCATTGACTTTCATGATTATTTTTTTTCTTAAACTCAAACCGGTTATCATCTACCATAGTTTTCGTAAAGCAAAGATTAGCCTAAAACAATTGTGTAAAGTTTTCCAGTGTGATTTTCTGTATTCGGTTTATATTCGTCAGTCGCTATAGAAATTAACCTAGAACAGTTGTTTAATATCATCGTTTCATATTGCCACTATGTTCATAAATAAATCTTGCAAACGATGTTCTGTTATAAATTGGTTGTTGTTTGCTATTTTAATGCCTGTTGGTTATAATAATTCCCTAGCAGATACACCAATAATACTGGGTTTCAATTAACTGCTAAGTCTAAATTTGGTTTCATAAAACTACCGAGTTTTAATTCAAATTGATATAATCATGTTGGAAGATATTGTTTAAAATATGAATTTCTTCCAAATTGGTTAGAAACAAAATATTGATTTGGCTAATTAAAATAGTTGACTAAATTGATTTAGCACGTTTGGTACAATTTGGCATCAATTGGAACGCAGTCTAAATGTAATTTCCTAGATACGTTTCATGGTGGATGTCTCTGTTTACATTAGCGAAGACACTTTTTTTAGTACACCTATTTTTCGAAGGTAAATGCCCTATAAGAAAACCTATTGCGTTTAATTAATTTGAGATGCAAAATCGTTTTATTTTGGTTATAAATACGCCCATTTTTCGTTTAGCGGTCTCTTATTCGACTATTTTTGTGAAAGAAAACTCACAGCTGTTGAGTGCTTTGACGTTTACATGTGAAGCTGGAAAAACAGATTTTTTCCTTTTGGATTTCGATTTTTTTTCTTTTGGGATGGTAAGAAGAATAACAATTAATAAACCCGTGCTAAAAACAAAAATTATTAGTGACTGTGTTAACGAATTGCATGTCTTCGTTCACGTATCATGTAATGAAGTGATTATAAAAAAGAAATTAGTATCATTAATTGAATCAGCTCATTTTGTTATTGGTAATGAAAATTAGTCAATGGCTAGTCAACTTAGATTTCAGTCGGCTGTGTGAAAATAATTCTAATAACCAACAAATTTATTTTAATTCGTGCCACGTAAATTTAGTCACTAGAATTAAATTAATTAGGACAATGTTTCGTCTTTTTCCAAGTGAATTTTTGTATGTACATCAATGTATATAAGTTTCGATAATTATTGGTTTATATAATCTAGATATGTTTAGTTTTAAAGTGATACGATTCCAAAAATAAGTAATGAAAATAAAAAAAATTTTTTTTTGTTGATTCTAAATCAATAGAACTGTGTGATAATTGTCTCGGAAACTTGCGTTTATTTTTTTTATGTTTATAAATAAAAATTTTGATGCCAAAACATTGTTTTGTGAACTGTTATTATTACTGAGGAGAAAGTAAAACTTGCCGAAGAATTTTTGAGTTCAGTTTTATATTTCGATTGTCAAGCATTTAACTCAGATACGTAAATCTCTTTATTGTTAATAAAATTTCCAACGAGCCGAAGTTGGATGAGAATTGCGGGAGCAGGAGCCAGCGAGTATTTGATTGGTTTACTTGCTTGGTTTTTTTTTTAATCACGGCAACGAGACTCATCAAGGATATAAATATTTTTACGTCAACTTGAGAGATTGAAAATATATGATTGGCTGAAAGTCGTGGATATTTAAGTTCTATCATCGTGATCAATCGATGATATACGTTTCTTTGAAGTTCTACAATTCTTTAAGCGATGACCGGCTAAGGCAGAGCAGGATCGAAGGAGTGGGGTCCACCACCCCATGGGGTGAGTTAAATTTAGTTTTTATTTTTAATAAGCATGCATGAGTATGGTTGTGTATGAATGTGTATGAGTGTGTGTATATGAATATATGCATGCGGATAAGTATGAGCATGAGTCAGAGGCGAACGTGCTAGATTAAATAAGTTTATTTACACGCATCAACGATGTTTACGGTTATCATAGGTCGTAAAGACTACCTTCATTTTGATTTATTTAAAAAGTCAAACCTGTTTATATTCCATTATTTCCATCACATCAAACCAAGACCTACCGCTATTTGTTGATTCTGGTATTATAATTTAATTTAATTTTTAAAAAGGTGGTTATTAATAAGCGATGTTGAGATGGTCGACTTTGTGTAGATAATTGATTGATGGTAATAGTATTTGGTATTGATGATCTAGGTATTGGTCTGGACATATTAATCATTTGAGTATGGAAGCGTCTATATTGTGTATGGGCTCTGTTTATGCATTCCAAATTGTAACTGTGCGGGATATAGGTTTTATTACGTTTTAGAAAACGTGCGTTATTTGTTACCCTTTATTTTCAGGAAATGATATATGAAGTCAACTCATTGCAATAATAATCGACTAAATAATTCAATCACTGACGGGAACTTTTCACCTTAATTTCAAATCAATTTAAAATTACTTTACCGTTATGGTGGTTTAACAATTTCACCCTCAAGTACCGCCATGGCGTTTTTTTTTCTGGGCTCAAACGGTTCAAGAATGTACCACAATGAAAGCTCTATGCGATTGAATGTTAAAATGGAAGTGAAGGATGAACATTTTGAGATATTAAACTTATGGGCATGGATGTGGATATGGGTGATAGTGTGCATGTGTGTGAGAGTGCGTGTGTGTGAGTGGGTGAGGGTGCGAGATTGTATGCGGCGTGAGAGTGTGAGAGTATCTGGAGGTCTCATATCCGTTATTATCTCATGTTACGCAAACATTAAAGTTATTTGTGCTGGAGTAGCAGGTACTCTTCCCTCGATCCCATGGGTTGCAACTAGTCAGGGGCAAAAAAATAATCTCGCTAGGTACGCGACCTGCTAGGCCACTTCGTTGAGTTTCAACGAGGTAGCGCTTCATTATACCGGCTGGAATCAACAGCTGGCTCAAATTAACAGTGCTCTACGAGGCATGGTTCATTCTTCTATTAATTGCTCTCCCTACCATGCCCTATTTCAACTGCCCATGATAGTTGATGATGCAACCTATGTGCTATTTAAAAATCCACAGAGTCTGGAAGAAGAAATTATAGAAAAAACATCTACAGATCACTTTGTTCAATTTAGACATTGTCAAAAATGGTGACGTAATGGAATCTTTTACCAAATCAGTGCAATGATATAATCTGAGGACAAGAACCCCGAACTGGTAAAATTTCATCTTAAGTGAAGCCAACAAATAAATTTTACCCAAATTGTCTGTTAAATTCATTGAATCAAAGTTTATTCATTTAATAGGGAATTCGTTGTTGGAACTACAAGACACGAGAGTAAACGAGTTGTTACTTACAATGTGAGGGATTTTGGGACCGTTTTTCTCAGAAAAAAGCAATCTTCTAAATGATGCAATTCGAGCACTTTTATAGTTCTCTGGTGACAGTGGTGGATCAAAATATGGTTTCAAGTTTCGATGTCGAGAGCTCGCGATGATTTTCATGAAAACAAGAGATTTTGTTTGTCTTAACTGCTGATACTTTAAGTTCCTGCTCACTATATTGGATTTGCAACATACGTGTATGCCTGTTACTCTGTAACTGTCATTTGCTAAAATTTTTTAAAATGGAATAATGTTGAACAATTAACTGGAAAAACTAAAACATTTATAATTTCAACAAACTACTCTAATAATAAACAAATCCCCAATGACTTGTCCTATTTAGACGCAACCAATGGGGTTAACAAAGTATGACAAATTATTTGTAATTATAACATCCAAATCATTCGAGAATTAAATAAATTTCATTCCTGAACAATTCATATCTAAATTTTCCAATACATTTTGCTTTTTTATATTTTCATTTTAAATTCATCTGTACGATCTGTATTCTGTCCAAAATAAATCAAGGATAGAAATTTCATTTTTTCCTTCATTGAGAAATAAATTTAGATACATATTTTTCCAGATTTATTTATTTTGCTGAAAAAAACTTAGAGTTTCCAATCACAACTAGAAATAAAAAAAAGAAAATTGTGCTGAAAATATATTTTGTTCACTTTAATACCCAAAAGCAATTGTAATGATTCTCTAAAGTAGAATTTCCCATATTTTTTTTGTCTTGACAATGAATCAAGAACGAGTATGTAGAAGAGTGATATTATTTTTCATAAGAACGAAAATGAATATTTACTTTGATTGTTTTCAACAGAATAATCTTTGATGTTTGAATAGAAAAAAATAAGTTTGATTTACTTCTTTTCAATGTTGAGTAGTGATATTACTTCAAAAGTTGCGATTGTGAAGTAATTTTTGTTAACGATTTTTTTGTTATTTTGAAGAGAAAAATGTGTTGTTGATGGTTTCATTTTAGAGACGGATAAGATCTGAAAAGAGAGTTAATATTTGTCTGGTTGAACTAAACGGTAAGTTTTAAGTATTTATTTAACAGAATTTAAACTTTTATCTGGTTTCAAATTTGACCAGAAAAGCAATAAATTTCTTCTTTATACTGTCATCAATTCCCATAAATTAACAAGAAAATAACTTTAAAACTTTTCACTAAATTTCATCTATACAAAACATGATCAAATGAAAATAGGGAAAATACACAAAAAAAAAATTCATTACAACTTGTCTTCTGTTTTCTATGTCACAGAAGACATAAAAAACAAGAAAATTGTTGAATTGAAAATTTCCACTGTACTTTATTGCCAAAAACTAATTCCGTTTTATTTTGAAGTTTACATTTTTCTTTTTATTAGAAAAGTAAGTCGACACACAGTGAATAGAATAAATTAATTTCAATGAAAATAAGAAAAATCACAAATAATTTTTCATTTCTCGTCTAATTATTTTTTTTTGTCCTTTTTATAAAAAATTTCTTACGTTTTCTTCTCGTTTTTCTTTTATAGTCCAGTATCTTTATACATCACAGTATGCATCAAATCCGGTAGTTCTGATTTTTTGCAAACTTGTTTATGATGTTGGCCTAATGAATAATCCAAGTTTGTGACCTCGAGCGCCGAACGCAACTTTGTCAAAAGTCGAAAAAACCGCAAAAAAATTGTTATTTTTCCAAATTTTTGCGATTATAACCGTAAAGGACTAGTTTTTTCTTTATACTTTTTTAGAACGGTTTTAAAGTAGACTAAATTTGCTACAATATGATACTAGAACTGTTTCTGTAGACTCAATAGTTTCCGAGATTAAGCAGTTCAAAGTTTATCATTTTTTTCGAAATTCGCAATTTTTTGCAATTCTGTCGTTCTGAATAAATTTTCGAGTGACTAAAATAATGTCTAAAATATTGCAAAATATTGCGAAATATTGCGAAGCTAAATAAATGATAAACTTTGAAAGGCCCAATCTCGGAAACTATTGGGTCTACAGAGACAATTCTAGTATCATATTGTAGCAAATTTAGTCAGCTTTAAAACCGTCCTAAAAAAGTATAAAGAAAAAACTAGTCCCTTACGGTTATAATCGCCAAAATTTGAAAAAATAACAATTTTTTCGCGGTTTTTCGATTTTTGACAAAGTTGCGTTCGGCGCTCGAGGTCACAAACTTGGATTATTCATTAGGCCAACATCATAAATAAGTCTGCAAAAAATCAGAACTATCGGATTTGACGCATACTACCCCATACTCTCAGGCGACAAAGTTACTGGACTATTTAGTGGATGTTCCATTTTTCGTTTTTCAAGAACTATCGTTTCAATTTTCTTTTAGACAAAAAAGTTACTTGATTGAATTTGTTTTTCAAAGGAGAAATTAATTTATCAACTAAAACTAATTTTAATAAATTAAGAAAATTTGGAAATTTTGAAATTTACGTTGTTTGTAGGCTAAGATAATGTTTCTCTTAATTTAAATTGATTGTTATCAGTACGAGACAGAGAATTTTTTCTTTTTCCAATTTTGGTAAAATAGAGAAAATCTATCTAATTGTTGTAATTGCCAACAGGTTTGTTTTATGAAAAAAAAACATTTGAAATTAAAGTTTCAAACAATTTTAAATACAAAATGATTTTTTCTAATCATACTTAAAAGCACAATAATTCAAGAAAGAAAACTATTTTCCACAAATATTTCTATTACCATAATTTCTCAACTTCTTTACATAAAAATAAAATGAAAAATTAAAAATATATTAAGTTACCATAAACGAAAAAAAGTTCCTTTTAATTTATTTCAAAATAATATTTCTAATTTTTAGGAAAAGGTTTTTCTTATATTTTCTACTCTATTCTACAAAATATCATATTACGAGTATTTTGGGTTTTTTTTTGTTATCTTTCTAGAAGTTTTTCATTTTTGTGAATAATAAATTTTATGATTCTATTTATTTTATAGTTTTAAGTTTCCTAAAAATTTTGTATTAGTTCTCTTATGATTAAAATGCAAAAATTTATTAGTGATGTTTTGTTGGAGCTTCTATTTTATCAATATAATTAGTAATTTTAAAGCTAACGTTAGAACTTTATTTAAAATATTTGGTAAGGTTTTGTAAAAACAGTTACATCATGACTCTTTTCTTCTTCTACTTTCCATGGCTTGAATTATATGGTCAGACATACCATTCCTAATATTAGAGAATTAGTAATTTTATTGAACTAAATAACTTGCAAATGGAGACAACTTCCGTTTCTGTTTAGGATTTATTAATGTGAAACATCTATTGGCGCAACCTAATTGAAAAAACAAATAATTTTTCCGATTTATTCCAATAATTCGGTTTCGAAAATTATTCGCGGGTCTGTGTGAATGTGTGTGTTTTTTAGTTTACATAAGAAGATAAAAGTTTCAAAATCACTTGGAACCTGAGTTGCCAAGTATGAAAATTGACGTTTCACAGAGTAAAGGCATCTATCTCTCTAGCTCGTGATCCTGTTGCATACCTGCAGAACCACCAATTAAGGCGTTCTTTTCTAGGGCAGGGATTAAGTACTGTCTCATAATTATAATTTATAATGAAATACATTGTCATAGTGTTGAGTCGTTCATCATAGATATGAGTCGTTCATCAGACTTTTGATGATCTCATTCGCTATGTCCTAGTTATTTTTTGAGCTCACCATAAATCGAGACTATGTGAAGAGATTGATCTCTCCATATTATGCTCAATAAATCTTCGTGTGTTTGCAAACCTTCCACATTTAACTAGCACGTGCTTTGCGTTCTCGGTCTTTCACTCACAGTAAAGGCAGCTTGTGTCCGTTACGCGCTATTATTGTTTAATTTCTTACGGAAACATCCATGACCTGAGAACATCGTCAAGAATTTTAAAACTAGAGGTAAAAATATAAACTCTATAATAAACTTTTATTTCAGATCTGCCTGGTGTCCTATGACAGCATAAATTTTGTTGTAGATGTTTGCTCATTTTTAAAAGCAAATTTGTTTTAAAGCAACTGAAATGGTAAATGTGATATAGTTCACACTTATAATTTTGTGATCGAGCCATACAAAAACATACAAACATACGTTTTGCATACAAAAACAACCATTTGATGATTTTAGTTACAACATTATCACTTTAACCAAAGACTTTGAAAACATTTTGTGTTTATTCGACACACTATCCGCTTATTCATCAAACCCATCGTGTTGTCGGGGCTTAAATTTTTATTTAATCGGCTTGGTAGTTTTAGAAACAAAATGTTCAAAAGAAAAAAGGAAAAGTTGTGAAATTAGATTACTTTAACATTCGGCAATCCATACCATCGCATTAGTTAAATTATTTAGCTCTTAGAAAAATGATTAAGGATCCAATAAAAATACCAATGTGATTCGTATCATTAAATCATGCATATCCTCATAGACTTTATCTATCGTAACCATTATGTCCTACCTATTCAATTCTCGGACACACATGGCTGAAACTCGTCGGAACAAAAACTCTGCCAGGTACGCAGACCTCCATTTGCTGCTTGTTAGTGGCTCACTAGCAGGTCCAGTGTTAATTACAGAATTTGATTCAGGATTTGATTAAGATTTGTATCTAAATAAAAGCAATGGATCTTAACTTTTAAGCCTCTGTTTTTTATTGGGGGGTTTCAAATCTGGTTAGTTAGTCCGGTTTGCTAGTTCAAGTAGCTCTTTAATCTTAAGATCTATTGTGCTTAAGCCTGATGTTGTTATATAACAGATTACGTGGATGTTACTATAGAATATAGTTAATGAACTCAATTGGGTCTCTCTTGATCGAGCTGATAAACAGAAATATATTCTTGTGTAAAGACGTTATTGGTATCTTCGCTAAGAATAATAAAGGCTAACATAGTTTTTGGTTAAATTTTAAATAAAATCGGTTTTGTGAATTCTTTTTCCTATAATATAAAAAATCCAAAACGGGTTGCAATATTAGTATACCGCGTTTGACTGTTTATAAAAGCGAGCCGATTTTGTAATTTTGGTCCGGTATTGAATGCAAATCATAACATCCAAACTATTGTCTTAAGCTGTTACCATGTTCGTTAGTTCCTCCTAAAAGCCCGTCCAAAAAACATAAAGTGTAAACGAACCACTTTTGGAGAAATTATTAGGATTAAGAAAGGAAAGGAAAATGTTCTATCTGTAATGTGCATTGCACTTGTCTATTAAAATTAATCATATTTTAGAATGAATATAACTTCACATTGTCCTGAAAATAATGGCCTGATAAATATTTAAATCGCTAGTTTATAGCTGTGACATTAAAAGAAACCTAAATCGTTCCTGCATTAAGATTTAAATTTTTCTCATATAATTACATTCCAATCCCTTTTTATAACTCTAAAATCTTCAAACTGAATAATTCAACAAAACTTTCATTTTAATTTCCTGTTTCATAAAAATAAACTATTTTAATGGAATCTTAAAAACAGCAATCCTTTTCCTTTACTTTGTGACAAAATATAAATTTTTTTTTATCCGTTTATGTATTTTTAAAACTTAAGTAGAAAAAAAGCACAAAAGTTGTCATTTAAAAAAAAAAAATTTCTTTTGTTTGAATTTTCTGAATAAAATGTCAGTTTTGCTGAAGAACTTTAAATTCAATCATAATCTTGTATTTATTGCAAAATTTATGAAAACTTATCATCACATTAATTAGCATATAATCTAATTAATTTATATTTCGATTTCTTTTTATATAGCTGATAAGTTTGTGTTGTGTGTACACAACTTTCCCAGACATTCTAAAGTAACAATATTTTAGATTTTTATACGAATTAATTTTCTTAATTAACTTGATCAACATTTTAAAAAATCACAGTATAATCTGAAATAAAAGAATGTCAGATAAAGCAACGACAATTTCAACAAACATTTTAAATTAATTAAACAGATTTTTCTTAGAAATTTTACTTCTTCAATGTTTTTTTTGTATATTACAATGATGAAAAAAACGACTACGGATGGATGTTTTGTTTTGAATTTTCTTTATATTTTGTCATAATAATGAGATGAAGAAAATGTTGATTATCTTTCAATACTCTTAAAGCTTTTTCAGTACATTACATTTTTCCTTTTTTTTTGTGTTATTGTCACAAAAGAAAACTGTAAAATAATAATGGGATGATAATAAAAGTGGTTGCAAAATTGTATGTAAATAAGGAGGCATCGATTTTATATAATAATAAAAACGAAACATAATATGTGTTCATAAAAATAAAAAATAATTAATATAATGAACATCACCCACTTATATAACGTACATCTGCCTTAACGGAAATAGCGTAGTTCGGACAATCATCTCGTCAAAAACAAAAAACAACTTAAGAGAAAACAAGCAAATATTTAAATATTAAAATGAAGAAAATACAATCTCTGTATATGTTAGTATGTATATGAGCCAACAATTAAAATATAACGACTAGCTTATAATTTAACAACATTTATTTGATTTTCCTATCTGGTTTTTTTTTTTTCGTTTTGGGAAAATTTTACAAAATTATTTCAATTTTTAATAACTGTTTCATGTTTGTCCTAGTTTTTGAATTTATAATTTTATGATTTAGGTTTTATGTTAGCACTTTTGTAATTGTATTTCACAAAATTAAAGATTTTTAAATTTTAGTGCTGATTTTAGTTTTGGACATCAAGTTGAATGATATCATTTCATTAAAAATTTTATTAAGTGAAAATAAAAAATTAAATGAGGGGATTGAGATGGTTCAAAGGGTTGTATTTTATGATTGTTAACAAAATGGTGGAAAATGCTTATAGATCAAGAACCCGTGTCAGCCAGACCTTCGTTATATTATAAAAGCTGAAAGTTTCTCTGCGCATACCCCCTACTCAGGTAGGAACGATTAGCGACATATGGAGTTTGGATCATGGTGGCTTTGGCAGGGAGCAGGTAACAAAAGGGCCTCCAAAGTTTCGTGAAAGTAAAAAAGGTAATTTTTTTATATGATCTTCGGGATAGTATTAGAAGTCACATCACCCACTGCCAGACACTTACTATCGTGAAAACCCCCTGCCAGACACCCTTAAACTTTAACAAATTGATAACTTTTATAAAATAACGAAAGTCTGACTGTCACAGGCTCCTAGTCTATTTTTTTTTTTAATAAGAAGTGTTGTGTAATAGGAATTACAAAATGTGTCACAACAACACATAGACACCTTTTAAGACGTAGGTCCCACAACAACATGCGTCTTGAGGTATAGGTGGACGCTTTTTTTAAATCTTTGTGAATTGAAGGCACTCGAGACTATTGATTCGGGCAAAGCATTCCATGTGTACGATGTACGCACAAAGAAATCCCTTTGCATTCTATTACTATGACAGTGAGTAATCTCGACAGTCCGACCGCCCGCACAAACCGATTGACGAGTAAAACGGGGAAAAACATACATGTCTGAGGCATTATGGACCTGATTTCATAAGAGCACTGCTGGTGACGATATTTTTAAAAAACAACGAGATCAGCAACAGTGCGACGATGTTGTAGGGAATCAAGATCTAATGTTAAATCTCGATCACCAACAATTCGTATAGCTCGCTTTTGAACAGAGCCAGGATAGTAACAGATGCAGCGTCCCAAACTTGACAACAATACTCCATACAGGGACGAATATAGGACTTATAAATGTGGAGTAATTGATACAAAGTAAAATATTTTTTACATCTATTGACGAGGCCGAGTTTTCTTGACGCGCTCTTTGCCATGGTCATTTTATAATCGTTCCAGAGTAAGTCATTGGATATTGTGACTCCCAATAAACGGATGCTTTCACATTCGTCTATTTGGTCGTCACACATAATAGTTGAAATATCGTTGGGAAACTCGGTCTTTGATCTGGAAACAATCAATAGCTGTGTTTTGGTGGAATTAAAATTGACCAAATTTTTGTCACCCCAATCGGCGACTTTTTTTAGGTCCTCGTTTACATTTATGGCAGCGTCTCTCCGGACGGGATTTATTCGTTCATGCATTTCACCCTTTGAAGATAGGGGGACGAATGACTTGTGCAGTGTACTATCATCTGCAAAACTATTTATTGGGTTACTGGTGATTTGCAACAGTTCGTTGATATAAATTAAAAATAAAGTGGGAGATAAAACTGAGCCTTGGGGTACACCAGCGGTTATTAGTTTAGACTCAGAAGAAAAGCCATCTATTGATACCGAGATGTATCGGTTAGACAGAAAATTTTGAATCAACTTCACGACTGTGGGATGAAAACCGTACGCAACGAGCTTGTTGATTAATTTGGCATGCCAAATTCGATTAAATGCTTTTGAGATGTCTAATGCGATCACGTACGTTTCACCACCTTTCTCAAGTATGCTATTCCAAAGATGTGCCACATAGTTCAATAGATCGGTTGTTGATCTTTTGTTTCTAAAACCGTATTGGCTGTCAGATATCAAATGGTTGTCTTCCAAAAATTTGGATATGTGTGAATTAATATAGTGCTCGTATATTTTAGACATGACTGGGAGTAAAGCTATTGGTCTATAATTTGAAATATCACATTTCGTTCCTTTTTTTGGGACAGGCTGGACATTGGCCAACTTCCAGCAGGATGGATAAATACCAGATTTATAAGATTTATAAAATATTTTGGTGAGGATTGGTGCAAGTTCTTTTGAAAATGTTTTTAGAATAACAGGAGGAATGTTGTCCAGACCAGAAGCTTTGTTGTTGTTTAACCCCTTAAAAGTTTTTCGACAATTTTGGGTTTGAAATGTAATTGTTTCATATTACTCATATGCATAATTTTTACGACTGAAAAGTTTTGGAAGCGTTGAAAGACAATTTTCAGAGATTTCACATAAGTATTTTCACCTATTGCAAGACACCACATGTCATCTGTGTGTCATCTTGGCATTTTGGTAAAATATTGCCATAGTTATATGTGATAGATAATAAGCGGAAGCGAAAAATCAAACATTTGTGAAATTTTTAATATGCTCGACTTTATTTTAAATATGACATTAGGGTTTTTTTGTGAGCACTTACACTCAAGTAACTAAGGAAATCATTTAAATTTTTCAATTCAAAATTAATCAAGAATTAATAAATTTACTCACTCCCACCAACACATTTGTTGAATTAAACCAAAGTAACTCTCTAGAAAGATGTTTTAGAATCAAATTATATTCAAGCTTGTGAATGAGGAAACTACAAGAGGAAGTTATTCAGCAAGAGACTTTTCAACACAAAACTAACGTGATCCGTAACGGGCGTTTGAATTATAATATTTTAACTTAAATAATTAGTTTTTGTATTTTGTAATGAGTGGCTGAAACGTCAGGATTACCAAGAGCAATTCTCAAGTTCAGAAGATACGCGAGCCTTCAGCAGGTTTGGCCTAGTCTTAGTTTGTAGGTTAGGTAAATTTTATTCTTAGTTCAAAACTAATGGAGGACAAACGCCGTCACTACTACTACATCTAATATGATTTTTTTAAATTTTTATTAACAAAATTTAACTTACTCCAAATATTGACCTGATCACACTCTTCGTAGTGGGTTAAATCTACTCCCTCATATTAATAATTAACTTAAAACAGTGTCCGGAACGAGGTCATCCGAAAAAATCGTTGTACCATAATAGGTGATTGGTGATGATGAACTAGACGATAATTAAAACATCCCACGCCTAATTATTTTTCTTTCAAGATTTGTTATTTTACGCCACTTTGATTTATCAATGATAATTTTATACCGCAAATATTACCTTTTCTCAATAACCAGTCAACCTATGGCAATTGTGGTTATCATTGTATTTTTAATGATTTTACACTAAAAAAGACTTTTATATTGTGATATAACCATAGCAAAAAATCGGTCAAGTGCGAATAAAATTCACTCTCCAGGGGGTTCCATGAACAAAGCAGAACAAAATATAAAAAATAAATGTAAAAAAGTTCTGTCGCAGAATTTTTATATTACGAACAACCACAGGCACGGCACATAAAATCCAAATTTTCATCGTATATGGCAATATTAATTTCAATTGAAAAATACAAGGAGCTGAAATCTCAAGGCTCTGAGATATCAAGACTTCGGTCTGGGTTAAGAATTTTGATATAGTTTTCTGCAAAACACTTACATGAGGACGTTGTTTTTAGTTATGGGCAGCAATGTATATCAAACATAAAACTATTTGCTAAAGTACACGTATATTTTTTATCTCTGTTTAGACATTTACTACAAAACTTACACGAAACATCAATACGTTGTCGGAAAATTATAACACACCACAAATTAACATAATTTAGTGAAAAGATGATACAATCAGCAAACTACTCAAAAATCTCTCTATTTATCGTTTCGAGAAAATATTACAAAATCACAAGTTCATTTTTCTTTCAAAATTCCAAAAATATTATAAAAATTAAATAAAATCAAACTTTTCTCAAAATTCTAAAAATATTCCAAAAATTATTACAAAATCAAAGATTAAACTTTGTTCAAAAATTCTAAAAATTTTGCAAAAATTATAACAAAATCAAAAATTGAAACTCTTTTCATAATTCCAAAATTTTCCAAATATTAGAATAAAATCAAATATTTAAACTCTTTCTAAATACTAATGATATTCCGAAAATTCTTAAAAATTCAAACATCTTCCAAAATTCTAAAAATATTGCAAAAATTACATTATCAAAAATTGAAACTTTTTTCAAAATTCCAAAAATTATAATAAAATCAAAAATTTAGAATTTTTCAAAATTCTAAAAATATTCCGATAATTCTTACAAAATTAAAAACTGAAATTTCTTCCAAAATTCTAAAAATTTACATAACATTCACAAAATCAAAAATTTCATTTTTTTTTTCACAATTCTAAAAATATCGCAAATATTAAAACTTTTTCCAAAATTCTAAAACTATGGCAAAAATTATTACAAAATCAAAAATACAAACTTTTTTCAGAATTCCAAAAATATTTCAGAAACTATACCATATTCAAAAATTTTCATGTCAAATTTCATGTTTAATTACATTTACCTCATACAGACAACAAAGTTTTTTTTTCCAAAAAATTGGCTAAAAAAATAAGTGAAATAATTTTTTGGAACACTTGACATTATTTTTTTGACAAACTTATAATGCCATAATCTAGAGTTTGGTCTCACATACCAATTCCGACTATCAAGATTTCTCCAAATTCAATGTTCCTACTCGTAATCACTAGAAATGAACGTTTTTAAACAAAAAATATGCATATTTCCTTGTTTTGACACACTTGACGATTTTTTGGACACACTTCCAGTACAGCTTTCGAACGCATCGTCTTTTTTGCTCTTTCCATTTAGTAGATATACCTATTTATGGAAACCAAAATTTTTAAAATCCCTTAAGTGGTTTCTGGCCAGCTGGTTGGCCTTTTCAATGCCGGCCGGCCGGCAGACAAATATTAATTTTTTTTTTGGCTTTTTTGAAATCGTTATGACCTCAAACGTCAAGAAATGCCAAAAAAGTGTGGGTAAGAATTTCACTTTTGGCTACTTAGGTCTTTCAGACCGAAATAATTCATCGAAATGATACAAAAAATGTTATATCGATTGAAATCTTATCCATAAATAAAATAATTGATTAAATTATAAAGTAAATTAACAATACAAATAATAATTGACAATAAATAAAAAAAAACTGCAAAATTCTAAAAACATTGTAATGTTTCTTTAATAAATTTTAAAGAATAATTAGATGTTATGAAGAACCCTTTTTAGATAATAATAATTTTACATAATTTTACATTTGCGGAAATAAGTCAAAAACTGTGCGAAATTTACAAAAAAGAAACTGTTTTGCACTACAAAAAAATCACCTTACATATACGACACACCACTTGACATGATCAAAATAATTTTTTTTGAAATTTCTACTCTCGACCCGCGCCAATGTACATTTGAAATTATAATAACCAAAACAAAAAAAAACGTTTTTTTTATGCGTATTACTCTAGTGAATTTTAATCAAATGACAAAGATCAACTTGAGCCATTAACGAACCATTACATGGTCATTTAAAGTATACTATACTCTTTATACCGTAGATTGTCTGCCTCATGGTTCCAGTAACCATTCATGATTCCAGTGCTTGGCCAAGCAAAGGTTATTAGAAACTGGCTATTTTCTGTTAACCAGAGATCGGCTGATTCATGGTTCCAGTTGTTACAACGCTGTAACAACGATTTGAAGTTTGTAAGGGGAAAAACGAGGAAAAAGATATATATTCGATGGTGCATTCTAATTATTGGCTCAGTTGGGGAATGATCTTGAAGCTGAAAATTTGATTTAATTTATTTCAATGAAAGTGTGAAAATTCACTTAATTCCTTTATAATAATATTTTTTTATTAAATGAATTAGATAAATTTACCGTAGAAATTTTCGTTTGTTTGTTTAATTCTATCGAAATTGTTTGGTTAATAATTAAAAGAACAAAATTAGTCAAATGAAATAAATGAAATTCATAGAAAGTTCCATGCATATACAAAGAAATTTAAGTTGATCGCGGAAGACTTAGTTGGGACTGTTGACAGACTGAGTTGCGAACCTTTCTTGTTAAGGTTGTAATTATATTTTTGATTCATATTCTCTTTTGTCCGGTCAAATTATTTAAGTATAACAAAAAAATACGACAAAACAAAAATATGATTAATTATTTAAAAAAAATATTGCGACGCTAATGCATAGACTGAATTCACCACAGCTCTGGAAACATAGTATTCTGGAGATAATATAGTGGGATAATATCCATTAAATACTTCAATTAAAAGCTAACAAATGTTATAGATTTCGCGTAGTTTTAATTATAAAAATATTAAAGAGAGCAGGAGTATTTCAACAAGCATAAACTCTCTTGTGCTAGAAAAAGTAAAAATTAAATTTAAACCGGAAGTGACAAACCGGAAACTGGGATGCAGAACTGTTGTGAACCGTACTAAAAATTTGAGTACCAAGTTTCATCCTATTCGATTATCAGTAAGGTGTTATGGAACTTTCAAAAAACCAGGTGCTCGGAGGACCCCCCACCAGTTTGTTTACTTTCGCTCAAAAATTAATCACTTCCTTGCCATACATATTTGCATCTTTTTCCTGTCATCAGGAAGTGTCATCAAAATTCATTCACGAACGAATGTTGTATGCTCCCAACAAATATTGAAAAAATGGTTACACAATAAACAGGTGTTGGGGAGACCCTCCACCACTCATAATCACTTCATAATTGTAGGCTGTAGTGTGCATAGACACACGGGAAAAACTTTAAAAAATTACAAAAAAAATTTTTTTTCGTAAGTGAAATCCAGAAGTTGGGATGCATAACTGTTGTAAACCGTACTAAATGTTTATGTACCAAGTTTCACCTAATTCGATTATCAGGTACATATGTTATTGAGCTTTCAAAAAACAGATGCTCGGAGGACCCCCCACCACTTTGTTCACTATCGCTCAAAAACTAATGGTTCCAGTAATAGCCTAATAGCAATAATCAAGTCCTGTTTAATATTCATGGACCATTGCTTAGCCAATCAAAGATAGCCCAAAACAGGCTATTTTCTGTAAACCATAGATAGGCCCATTCATGGTTCCAATAGCTGCCTAATAACAATAGCTAAAGACCGTCTACAATTCTGCGGCCAGTTCTTAGCCATTGAAAGGTAACTTAATACTAGCTACTTTCTGTAAACCATTTAGATCAGCCGATTTCTTGGTTCCAATAATGGCCTAATAACAATAGCCAAGCTCTATTTAACATCCATGGGGTATTGTTTGGCCATCCAGAGGTAACCAAATACTTGTAATGGCAAGATATTCCATGTGAGTTGTGCTTCCCTTTCCATCCTCTTTACCTTTAGTAATATACTATAGATATCTTCGAAGTCACTATACTCAATTGTGTGTAAGAACACAATTATTTGAACTATTTCTAAAATTTGACACTTTCCGATGCTCGTATCAACTCATTTTTTTCTATTTTCTATTCATAATTTTTTTACATAATTATAAAAATAAAAAAAAATAATTTGCAGAATATAGAATTTAACGGTAAAAGAAAATTAATGCTAACCGGGTTTTTCATTTTGGCTCGTGCCAAAAATGTAGAAAATTATTTATTCAGTTTTGGGATATTGAATTGAATGGAACAATTAGTTTTTTCGGGATGTTAGGTTTTTTTGGAGTCGAGTTAGAGTCGGGATAGAGTTAATTTACCAGTGGGATGATTTTGGTATAAATGAAGTTTTTCTTGAAATTGACCATGTTGTGGATTGAATTAGTTAATTATTAGTAAAATTAACCAAAAAGTTTTCTTTTGAAATTAAGTGTAATACGTTTAGATTATATCAGTAAACAGTTTTGCTGGTTTTTAATTTAAACCGAATTTTTAGGGTTCGGTTTTTTATACGGAACACTATTTGTCAGAGTAAAACGAGTTTTTCACATTATATCGACTATCTCGTAAACTATAAATGCTATGGACTTGAAATTTAAGGTGCGTATAACACTAATCTGTCCACATGAAATGACGGATACATATATAACTAAAGTGGTTTTCGTTTGGTTTACAGGGCTACGATGTGGGTAAAACAAAACTTTTTTGACCCAAGCGAGGGGGGGTGTCATTTGAAAGAAAATTTAATTTGGAATTCGTTGCAATTTTTTCTAGAAATTTGCGGTACCCAGTTTTTGAGTTATCGTCACGATGTATCGACACTGATTGACAGAAAAATTTGAAAAATTCACAGATATAAGAACTGAATCTAAAAAATTATGGTGCAAATTATAAAACTTTTTGCAATCCGTACAATTTTAGAGCGATCTAGTTTCGAACTAATGAGAAAATTTTAAACACACTACACTTTTTGATATGGATTGGATCGAACACTGCTAGGTTTAAAGTTTTAAACATAAATTTTCTATAAAGTTATTTTATAGAGCACTTTTAGAAGAAATGAATTTAATTTTCAATAAGAATTTTCATTTAATTTATTTTTTGTATATCACTTTTAGAAGAAATTAATTGAATATTCAATATAAATTTTCATTTAATTTATTTTATTGAAAAATATATTAGTTGAACTGGATTTCACTTGCTTGGGCTTTTTTCGTTACAGACCCGACCTTATCACGTACCGGTTTCGTTAGTAAAATTAGACTCTTTTGGTCCGCACTCTGGTGGTTCAGAGTCCAGCCGTTACGACCGTTAAGGTCCGCGTATTGTTAAAAACTGACTCTTGAATGTTACAAATTTCCAATTATATATAGGAAATTTGTTAACATTTAATTAACATTCAAATCTTTAAGTAATAAAAAATATTATTACTTCTTCAGCATTTTGTTTATATTTTAATTAATTTTTTTTGAAAAATAGGAAATTGGTAGTTTTGGTTTACATTAGTTTCCTTTCGCAAGCGGAAATTTTATGAATGGACATATTATGTTACAATTTTGGTAACTATGGATTACAACAACAAGATTTTGGTAGTTGGTTTTTAAATTGGTTATTTTTAATTATAGTTATGGAAATTTTTGTCTTATTGACAAATTTTGATGATAATTATTTGATTTTTCGAATATTAGGACGGAAATGTGGAAACGTGAAACATTTGTTTTGTTGAACACAATATCACATTGAAACATTTGTTTATTGGAATTTTCAGTTGGCTTGTGCTGTGGAGATTTTTAGGGTTTGTGTTACATTGTAACTATTTTTAATTTAAAATATTTAGGTTTGAATTTTATATAGAATGAGATATTTAACTTGTTTGTTTAGATAAGTTATTGATTGAATTTTGGATTTCGGTTGGATTGAATACTTGGGTTGTTTGTTTGGATAAAATGTTTATTGGATTTTGTATTTATAAGGATGCTGGTAACTTACATTGTAGTAAGTTTATTTAAAGTTTATTTAGATTATATTGAATGTTTGGGTTATTATATTGATTGGATTTTGTATTTATTAGGATGCTGGTAGCTTACAGTGTAGTAAGTTTAATTAAGGTTTATTTAGATTATATTGAATGTTTGGTTAGAATATTGATTGGATTTTGGATGGTGTGTTACATTGTAACTTGTTCGAATGGCGTTAGTACGCGATATGTAGTGGCTTCGGTCTAGATCTACTACAATACCATTATGACCCAGTGCTTGGCAGATTAAAGGTAACTAAATACTGACTATTTTCTGTAAATCATAGATCGGTCAAATCATGGTTCCAATAATGGCCTAATAAAAATAGTCAAGTACTGTTTAACATTCATGGGTCAGTGCTTGGTCGATCAAAGGTAACAAAATGTTGGCTTTTTTCTTTAAACCATAGATCGGCCGATTCATGATCCCAATATCGGCCTCATAACAATACCCAATTACTGTTTACCATCTATGGCCCAGTGCTTGGCCAATCAAATTAACTAAATACTGACTATTTTATGTAAATCAAAGATTGACCGATTTATGGTTGTAATAATTGCCTAATGACAACAGCCAAGATCTGTTTACCATTCATGAGCCAGTGCTTTGCCATCCAAAGGTAACTAAATACTGGCTATGTTCTGTAAATCATAAATGGGCCGATTTATGGTTCCAATATTAGCCTAATAGCAATAACCAAGTTCTGTTTACCATCCATGGGCCAGTGATTGTCTATTCAAGGGTAATACTGGCTTTTTTCTGTAAACCGGTCGGTCGATTCATGGTTCCAGTAATGGCCTAATAACAATAGCTATGGACTGTTTACCATTCATTGGCCAATGTTTGGCCATTCAAAGTTAGCTAAATAGTGAGGATGTTCTGTAAACCACAGACCCATTTCAATTTTATCGGTAGTTGCTAAAATTTTTGAGAAATATGTCAATTTTAATTTAATGAGCTTCTTAGAGTCTTCCAAATTAATTAATGAGAGACAATATGGATTTCGAAAAGGAAGAGCGACGGGAGATTTGCTGTCTTTTGTCACTCATATCTGGAACAAGTCGCTTGAAAACTTTGGAGAAACATTCGGTGTTGCTCTTGATATTTCCAAGGCATTTGACAAAGTTTGGCATAACAACCTAATATGCAAATTGAGATCCTATGGTTTAGACGAGCAGCTTATATCTTGGACACAGAGCTTTATATCTGATCGAAAATTTCGGGTCAATGTTGACGGTGTATCATCGAATACTTTTTCAACTAATGCAGGAGTTCCTCAGGGTTCCGCTTTGTCACCAACTCTTTTTCTTATCTATATTAATGATTTGTTGGACTCAACGGTTCATCCTATACATAGTTTTGCTGATGATAGCACGCTTCATGTGTCTCATGAAGCACCTAAATTATATACACCCTTAGCGCTTAGTGAGTGTAGGTCAAAATTGATAGATTCCCTTAACACTGATCTTAAAACAATTATGGATTGGGGTATTGCTAACAGTGTTGAATTCAATACAAGCAAAACACAGGTTTGTCATTTTTCTAGGATAACGACACCCAATCCTTTTCCATTAACGTTTGGCCCCAAAAATCTTTTAGAGAATGAGTCTGTCAGACTTCTAGGAGTTGAGATTGAAAATAATATGAAATGGAATTCTCATATTTTTAATTTGGCTAAGAATGCTGTTCAAAAGTTAGGTTTTTTGGGGCGATGTCGTAAGTTTTTCGATAGCGAACAACTTCTTTTAGTTTATAAATCTTTTATACGTCCCTGCATGGAATACTGTTCTCACATATGGGGTGGAGCTTACTTGAGCAGTCTCAACTGCATTGATTCTGTACAGCGTAGAGCTATTAAACTCATTGGTAACCCAAGTCTTACTAACGGTCTTGATTCCTTGCAGCACAGAAGAAATGTTGCTGATTTGACTATATTTTATAAATATATTATGGATGAACGAGCTTCTGAAGAGATCAAATCGATTTTACCTAAATCAGCAAACCTTTCGCGTCACACCAGAGCAAACGTAGCAGCGCATCCCTTTACAGTTCAAATAATTAGGTGTAGAACTGTAGCTTTCCAGCGCGACTTTTTCAACAGAGTCTCTCATCTTTGGAATGCCTTACCTTCCTGGGTTTTCCCTGATGAATTTAATCCTCAAGGCTTTAAAGTTAACGTTCATAAATTTCTCAGAGAATCCTAATTTGCATTCCATTCTTATCCCTAGTTGGCATGGTATCTTCGGATATTCAGAGACGTTAATTTATAATTTATTATAATTAACACTAAACATGCCTAACTTTGAATAAAAAAAAAAAAAAAAAAAAAAAAAAAAGATCGGCCGATGAAAAATTTAAAAACTATTAGTTAATCATTTAATTGTTGAGATTGTTTGTTTTGATTTCATTAAATGCAGTACAAAATAAAATGAAAGAGAGATGTCTCTCTTCAAATGAAGTAAAAACTTTGGAAGGGTACTTTATTCACTTTTTAATACTACTTCATGTCATCCGAATAATTAGTTTTATGTGCAAATGTTTCTAGACAAAAATGTTTCTTAATATATGTTTCTCCAAAAATTGGGTAACCAAATGTATGAAAACGATTCTTTTGGAACACTAATTGCTATTTTAACACACTAACTATTCAATTATAAAGTACCTGATGCAAATCATTACTATGAGCCTAGTTTAACATAATCCTACGTTATCACCCAAACTAAAATATTTTTGGACACTATTTATGTACACCTACCGAACCCTCTTGATTCTCCACATTATGAAAACATTTTTTTTTAAATCGATTAGATAGTTTTCTAGTTTACGTCAAACATGGTGACCAGCAGACATACGGCCATTTTGTTTTTTGCTTATTTAAAATATTCTTAGACAAGACGTCGAAAAATTCCAAAAAACGTAGTACGATTTTATATTGGTTTTTTGTAAAGTTTTGTTAAATACGAGTTTTTTTTAGTCAACTTGTAAGAATAAAATCAAATGTATACAGAACTCGATATAGTGCAAAGTATATAAGCTGCGTATGTGATAGTAAATTAAGAAAATTGTCTTAGATTTTATATATAAATAGAGTGTGTACTATTCTGTAACCAACTTTGGTGTTGTGGAGTTTGGCGATAGATATTTTTGTGTCAATAGCCCTATCAGCCATCTTAGCTGTTAATTTTATTGGTTTACATGTCAATGAACTCTTCTGTAATACGAATATATTTATTCAAACCAAACGTTTGTATTTCATATGTTCCCATTATCATATTAATGATATCTTTGAATTGAATTTGCTGTAATATATAAATAAAATTATCTAATAAAAAATATTAAGAAAAATTATCAACTTCTATACAATTCACACTCCCGTCATAATCATATTTCTTAATATTATTATCTTTTTATTGTAGCGTTTTTGAATTTATTTTCTTAAAAGTATTTCTGTTCATTTCTTTAGTCGTACTACGGGTAAGTTATATATTCTTAAAGACGTAAAATAAAGGTTCTTCTTTTATTTTATGGGAAAACGAAAATTGAAAATTATTAAGACAGTGGAAAATATTAAGTATGAATTCTTCTTTGTATAATCATTTTTTTCACTGTGATGGTGTTTCTAAATTGAATTGTATTTGATATTTATTTCATGTTTTTATTTTTGTTACGAATTTAGGTTAAGTAATGAGTGTTATTGGATTATTTTACTGATTTGTAATAGATTTTGTTTTGTTGTTTAATCAAAAACTTTTTTTACAATTTGATTCAACGTAACAACTTATTTCTTTGATTTACAGAAATCCAATTACAAAAGTTAGATTAGTTATTTACTAATGTTAGATTAGTTTTCAAATCTTTTAAATAGAATTTAAATATCTTATACAAATAATATTCATCTACCGATATCACTTTGACAAATATCATATAAATATGATATCCTATTATATTCCTTTCAAAAGAAAACTTTATCCTATAATCAACATAAATATTTCATGTATCATTTTCCTGAAAAATTACGGTCAAAAGCTTTTTTCACTCATTCATATTTATGATAGTTTTTGGATTCCAAGTTATATTAGTTTTATGCGAAAGCATTACAATTTTTGTCATATTTTGATTTGATTTTAGAAATATTATTACTTTTAGTGTTTTGATTTGGGTTAGATAGTATTTTAATATAACGATAGATATAATTCATAGGTTTTGTTTTTAGAATTGATTATTATTTTGTTATTACACTTAATAAATTAAAGTTTGAGAGCATGAATTTTGTATGGAAAACGATTGTAATTTAGTTTTAAAGGATAACCACATATTCAAATCAACACTGTTGAATTTGTGTTGCACTAAAAATTTGCAAAACTTTAATTTTTAACTAACTTAAATAAAGAAAGATTCTATGTTCCATGCGTGTTTTTTTTGTATGCAAACCGATTTTTCGGAAACTTGATAAAAAACATCCAAATTCGCCTATCGCTCCTTTCGACCGATTGTCTTTACTCTCCAAAACCAACTCATTTCCATTTCGTTCAACACATAGATGCTAGATAAAGAATTTGTTTTTGATAACAATTAATATTTGTTTTATGAAAAATTGAATTGAATTAAACATAGAATGTGTGGAAGTTTTGTATTGTATAAGAAATTAGTCTAACAAACATAAAAATCAGCACAATTTATGGTATTTAATCTGGTGATTGTTGTTAATACAAGTACTAGAAAATCATCCAATATTCTATTGTGAATTCTGTTACGAAGCTGTTTTAACCCGTAAAAGTTCATTTGTCTAAACAACTTTCTTCTACGTAAATCAATGCATTTAATACAACTGATAGTCTTTTTAATACATATTTTCTCTTCACCCGGTCTGAAGTGATATTTTTTCTTTTGATTGGCATCTTATTTTACATGCTGTTGGTTTAGGTTTAGAATAAAACATATCCATTTTTTTTTTTATCGTCAAATTATAGCACAATTTATTCATGAAGTTTAGTATAAGAGTCAATAGGGGAGGGATTTGGGATTTTTAAAAATATGTGTTTGTTTGTAAGAATGATGTGAGCAAAGTATTTTTGTATACAAAAACGGCGTTTTGTTCGTGCACCTAAATTCTTGTTTTTAATACATTTCTTGCAACCATTATGAAAAACAGTATATATTTTTTTTAAAGGGTTGTTACATTGTGGAAAGAAAAACACGTCGTCGTCATCATCTTTTCAAGGTATAACGGTTCATCAGTTAATATTTTTTTACCTAATTCTACATTTGCGGCCATTAATTTTCGTTGAATTTTTAATCGTTGAAAATATGACCAACATATTCCACAATTGCCGACAGCTATTTTGTTACACCATTTAATACATTACCAAAAACTTAAATAATTGCTGACAAAGGTTTTGCTATATTATTGAATTTATTAACAACAAATTCAATATTGACCAATATTAATTTTAACTGAAATAATTGCTAACATTAGCTTTACTAAATCGCTGGACATGCATTTTGTTACATCAGTGAGTGCACAACGAATTTAACAATTTTATTACATCATTGAAAATATATTTCTAGCATATATTCAGCAACTGCATGGGTATGCGACAATATTTTACTCTTTATATTGATTTATTCTTCTTCGTTCTTTATAATGATTCATTCAAGAATATCTCATTGAATAACTTTTTTGTGTGGATTGAAGAGTTGGATCCGGAACAATCATGGGGTAGGTGAATCATTTTGTTATACGTTTAAATTTAATAATTGTAGTAGTAGTGGTTTTGGTGGAATGCTCTCGGTTTCTTCGGTCTTTGGGGTCTTAAAAGTCTCTGTCTCTTTATTTTGCTTATTAAATTCCGTTTGACAGTCTCTTTTGCGTGCATATTTCATTATTTGTACTGAACTGAGGGATATTACTTTCGAACACACATGATAGAATCTCGACGGATAAAAACTCAGCAAGGCATGCTGTCGCCCGATTGCAGATTCAGTGTTCATTGCCATTCACGAATTTATAAGTAGAGCAACTGATACAGGCAGATAGGGCTTAAACTAAAGTGACTAGAATAAGTTTGGGTTATTGACTAAGTCAGAAGAGAGTTCATTGAAACAATTTTTTTTCAATGTAAAATTTTAAAATTAAGTTGTAAAAGTAGAAATTGTAAAAGCAGAAAAGTAGAAATTAGTTCTTAGATAATTTAAGTGCTTTTCAGTTCTGCCTTTAGAACAAAATCTTTCAAAATAATATTCTTATATCTATATTAATATTATTCAGTATTTGTCACAAACACGACACTACAATGGTGAAATTGCATCACAATAAACGAAATTAAAAGAAACTGCTACTTTTCTGGGTCTATGGTTGATGAGAACATATATTCCGAACGTATTTCGACCGGTGAAATCGAATTATATGTTTTCATCAATTATAAATACCCGACTCCACCCATGAACTTTTTCTTATTGGATTTGTTTGACGTTTGGCAGACGAACGATTATCCAATTAATCGATTAATGGTGCTTAAAAAAAATGAATTTTTGTTCTTATTTTTATTATTCAAATTTAATTCTGGCTTAACGTTGATTATTGTGGTAAAATTCAAAAGAAAAAAACAAATTGATGTGTTCATTATATGTTTAGTTGCAATTAATCAATAAATGGGTGTTAGCCATTTTGTCGTGTTTGTGTTATGTGTTAAATTAATTAAAATAATAATTTATTCATAAATTAATGTGATAGTGTTTTAGGTAGATTTCATATAAAAATCTACCTATTGCAATGTCCGTCATCTCGGAATTTCGGAAAAATTTTGATGCCAAACGACTATATATGTAAAGCGGAGACGGAAAAACAAAAAAAAAAATTATATATATATATATATATATATATATATATATATATATATATATATATATATATATATATATATATATATATATATATATATATATATATATATATATATATATATATATATATATATATATATATATATATATATATATATATATATATATATATATATATATATATATATATATATATATATATATATATATATATATATATATATATATATATATATATATATATATATATATATATATATATATAACGACATGAGGTATAACGGAATTTAGCGGCACTCTCACGGTTTGGGGCAACATATTTATATAAGGTTATGAATGAAGTTATATGAGGTTATGAATGAAGAGGGGGCAACGTTTGGGGCAAAATATGTAAACAAAATTTATAAATATTAATTATTTGAACATGTTTCTATCATTTCTTAAAAAACCAAACATCTGCAATAAAAGGTTCTTTAGCTATCTGCAATAAACTGCGTGAAGTACAACGGCATTTAGTGGCAATCTAACAATCGCATTTTTTCACTTACGCTAAAAATATTTTCTGGGTATGTTGCGACAAACAGCTTCCTAAATATGTTTGACAATTGGCCATATCGGGGTACAGATTAAGTGCCTAGAGCTCAAAAACTGTATAAAATAATGTTTATTTTTAAAGTTTGTTTAATACTTCTGTTTTTAATTAGTGTTTTTATGAAGTAATCTGATAAATCCAATTCTACTTGCACACATAACTATTTGATCCCGAAATCTACGTATTTCTAGCGGATATACTTGCCACTCGGACTTTTTTAAATTAAAATGTTTAGAAGAACTAATCAAGAACTGGAACTGTCAGACATTAAAATAAAGGTAGTCTTAATTTATTTTATTATTAATACAATTACTATGATAAATAATCACAACTGAACTATCCTTATTGCATGATAGACTTAATAAATCGAATTGGATGTTAATCCTGTCGCTAAGACCAAAAAACTTTAAAAAATTTTTTTCCCTTTAAATGCAGTTGTCATATTAAAACAAACAAAAAGAAAAACTGGGAAATTATATATACGGAATAATCAACGGAATTTCCATCGTTCTGCAACTTCTTCTGGTGATATTGGTGAACTGTTGCATATTGTTGTAGGTTAATAAACAACTTTTAAACACCGTCGCTTGAATACACCGTTACATAGCTACACGTATACGGTTCAACCTGTAACCTCATTAACTTGGCTCAACTCGATTATTTAGTACCGACATTTATTTAACCGTCAACCGAGTTCACAGGATTCAGCAGTTTTATACTTATTTTTATGCAAGTTGTTCAACATTCATCCACCAGCGCATGATTTAATAGGCGTGTATAGTTACAATTACTCATCATTCATACACATCACATAATTCAACAGTTCTGTATATTGCAACAATTACTCATCATTCATCCGCAGCACATAATTTAGCAGATTTATAATTTTTGTTCATACAATTTGTTCATCATTCATCCACAATCGCATGATCCAGCAGTTTTTATTATTTTATCCATACAATTTGTTCATCATTCTTCCGCAATCACATAAATTCCACAGTTTTATATTACTACAATCGGTTAAACATTCTTCCACCATCGAAAGATTCAATAGTTTTGTAGTGATACAATTACTCATCATTCAACCGCAATAACATAAATTCAATAGTTTAATATTGCTACAATTTGTTCAACATTTATCCACAATCAAATAATTCAAAAAGTTTATATTGCTACAATCTGCTTAAAATTTATCCAATATCTCATAATTCAATGAGTTTATATTGCTCCAAATGGTTCAACATTCATCCACCATCGCATGATTCAATAGTTTTACATTGCAGTTTTTTTATAAATTTGTTTGTATGATTGACCTGGGAGAGATGAACGGCTAATCTGACAAGGAAGGAAGAAGGGGATCGACTACTAGCCTGGGGTGAGTTCATATCTACTTATCTTTATTTTTAGGTTTTATTCTGGTCTCGAATATATTCATTAACCGTGATGAGTCTGCCTAAAGGGAATGATTTTTTTTTTGCTTTGCGTATTAAATAAATAAATTATGCTGTTCATGACGGTCGTGGCTTCTTTGCCAGGTAGGACCACCAGAGTCTTCTTCTTTTCACTTTTTCTTTTGATCTCCGATCTAGTAGATAAACGATACACGCGTACAATTCAGGCAAGTTGTACTGGGCGGCAGGTATAATCTCTTGTTCCCGCCGGCTGCAGTTAGTTTAGTGTTCTTAATCGAACTAGGTGCGTTGCCTGCCATATCGATTCCATTGGTCTTCCAATGGAACCAGTTCTCCCTAATAATACGATAACTGTGAATTATTTTAATTTGCAATTCAATAATTTTTTGTTTGTTTTTTTTTTGTTTTCTCTGTTTTAAACCTTTTAATAAAAACAATAGTAACTGTTCAAACTATTTTAACTAACTAACTATAACATCAACATCATAAACACAATTACTACACAACTTAACTTTAACCCAACCAAATTTAACTTTAACCCAAACAGAACTTAACTTAAACCCAACAAAACTTGAAAATGAAATTTAAGCGGATCATCTGTCTACTTCACTATTCATCCCTTGACTCCCCGATAACTCAAAATTTTTCATTCTTTCAGTCTAAAGTTTTTGAAGTTTTCGCCAATTCATTAAAATTATAAAACTTATTTCTGCAATTCCGAATCACAATTCAACGTATTTCGATATTGTGAACACTGTCAAAAAGTGAGATTTTTCCGCACTGTTTTAACTTTTTGCTTTGTTTTGTAGAAATTAAAAAATAAGAACATATGGAAAA
Source organism: Diogma glabrata (assembly GCA_963693315.1). Classification (NCBI taxonomy): domain Eukaryota; kingdom Metazoa; phylum Arthropoda; class Insecta; order Diptera; family Cylindrotomidae; genus Diogma; species Diogma glabrata. The sequence goes on from CAVNZG010000261.1 coordinate 70,100, forward strand.
TTTTCTCAATGCTAAATTGATAATAGAAATGATTGATTATATCTTAATATGAATGTAGATTGTAAAAAGTTTGGTTGCACAATAATTTTGTTTAATTCTGATTCGGAATTGCAAAAAACGTTGTGTGCAACTCGTTACTCAAATTGATTTTTTTCGCACTTGTCGTATATTTGTCCAACGGGGCGAAGCCAATTACGACGCGTGCGGAAAAAATCAACTTTGTGCACCTCGATACATAAAGTACTATTGTAACTTGATTTGTTTTCAAATTACCAAATCAACGAAAATTCAATCAATATACACACCAAGGTTAATAAACTTAATATCGACTCATTAATTATTCTAATTCATCATTCACGTGTCTTCAATTAGTTTATTTACCTCAGTTTAGTTTTATGAAATTTGCAACGTTAAACGATGCAAACTATACTTGCATTAGACTTTTTGGATTATAAAATGTCAACCAATTATTTAGTAAAACAAATTAACTTGACACAAATTTTGGAAACGGTTATTAGAATTTAGAAGAGTAATTAGAAACTACTTTTAGAAACGATTATTAGACACTAGAAGAATTTTTCAATGTGACGAATGGAAGAAAGATTAATTCGGGAGATTTTCCATCCGGCACAGTTCCTAAAGAGAGAAAATGTTATCCATTGATAAATCGTGGTCTTGACCATTACAGCACAAAACGAAAGGAGGAGGCCCGCCGACTACATTTGTCGTTAGAAGTACCGGAATACATATTCGTGAGTAGAGTTTGGAACCCAAAACCAGTTATGATTAGCCTCATGAACCACCGCGTGAGCTAACCGGGCTAAACGAAAATATTACCAAGAATGAAAAAAAACATAAGTTCAAAATGCCAAAAAAAAGAAAGAAAAAAATTTTAGTAGGTAACAGCAAAAACATTTGGATACGTAGAATAATCGAGCTGATTGTGCTTAATCGTGCTGATTCCTTACGTTATAAAAAAATGTTTAAAGTTGAAGAACAAATAAATTTTACTAAAACATAAAAGTTGTCTGCGCGTCGTGGACTTACCTACTATGCAACCATTCTTGTCTGCGCGTCTTGGACTTACCTACTAACTATGCATTCACCCACTGAACAACTAAAAACCTGAACCCCAAAAACATATGTGTTCGTATACACTTGACATGATGTTATTTCGTCTAAGTCATGGATCTTGAACATAATAAATTTATTTCTAATTAAATATTTTCTATATAATTTTACTAATAGTAATTGGACGTCGTTGCTGTTGTTGTTTTTGTCAGACAAATGATTTAATTGATGTTTTTGACAATTTTGTTTTGTACTTAATTCAAGACGAATAAGATGCAGTGTGTTATGATTTTAATGCTGTTCCATGTTGAAGATTTGATTCAATCATAACTATGTTTTGTGGTTTTTATTTACTGTGTCAATAAGTCATATGGGGATAACTCGAGTTGTGACATTATGCCTTTCCGCTTTTTTCGGTTTCGCCTTTGTTAGGAGTACATTTTGCTCTTTACCGTTTTCACCTACGACTTTTGATGTGAAATCTAAAACAATGTGCAAAAGGGAATAACTCAGAAACATTTTATTTTTAATTTGCCAAAAGGGAATAAGTCAAAAATTTGAAATAAAAATAATAAATATCTGAAGATATTACTTTTTGTCACACGAAAAATTTAAAACTTGTTCAGTATAAAATAAGTTATTTCCTTTTGTCAAATAATAGTTGGTGCCTATAAAGGCATAAGGCTAGATATTTATTTAAAATGTGTATTTTTGGAGTAAAATCTATACATTCGCATTATCAATTTTTAAATCAGCAAAATATTTTTAAATATGAAACACATCCATCATTTCTTAACGTTTCAAATTGCGATGTGGATATCGCGCTCGACTGATGTTCTGTAGATCTTGAGTTCAATTCCTGGACTGGTACATTTTTTTTATTGTTTTTTTTTTTTTATTAAACACCATTAAAATTATTATTTTTTATTCATGAATTCTGTAATGAAGCGCTACCTCGTTGAAACTCAACGAAGTGGCATAGCAGGTCGCGTACCTAGCGAGATTATTTTTTTGCCCCTGACTAGTTGCAGCCCATGGGAACGAGTAAGAAATCCTCCTCCTTCAGCACAAATAAACAATGTAGCACACGAGAAACATAAGATGATAACGGATATGAGAAAAAGCAAGTGAAATAACTAGACTCTGGCGAACACCAGCTACGAAAGAACCACGATCACCACGATCCCCATAATTCAACACACCATCACACACTCCCACATTTCATACACTCACACAATCACAAACATATACCTATATCCAAGTCCCTACGCATGTTCGCTCTACGTGATACGTACGACATGAGATATATCACCATTTTGTAAACTATTTTAGTTTCAGTTTATGTATAATAAAAATCAGAGTGTAATCCTTCTTTTTCTTCATGTCTCCCCTAAACAGTTATGGTAGTATTAACAGTTTTAACATTAGTTTTGTTTGGGTACAGCGCGTCCAACATCAAGACATATTTATCAACCCTCCCTTGAAGATAACATTTTCGCCTAGGGACCCTTACCTGGTCGAGGTTTTCACGGTCATGACCGTAAATGTGATGGAATATGTTTAAGCGATGGTCGTCTTGGTGAAAACCATGAGGATCGAAGCTCATGCAGATACGATCCTAATCCAAAAAAAAAAATTGGATAAGAACTTAATCCAGATGCTTCCTCAAAAGGATCCACAACCAAATCGAAAATTAATGATAAAATTGACGTGTTCAATTTCGTAATAAGCATCACAAGAGCATATTATAGTTAACACTACTTTGAACTTCCTTTACTTTGGCGGTTTTAGTGTTTTCTGATTTTAAAATTTTAGCGTAAAATTTTTGGTGATTTTAAAATTCATGCAAAATTTCTGGTATATATCTGATTCCAATTAGATTCTGATACTCATACGCGCATGCAACAAATATACTCGCACATACACACCCATATATCCCCGCAAATCTAATACGTTCACACGCTCTCGTACCTCATCCACTCACAACTACACTCATATATGCACATGAAACAATCCACTATCATTCTTCGACCAAAAATAAACCAGGCCAAAGCTTTCGAAAAGTGACACCCTATAATATCAATTCAAATGTAAACGGGAACACAATGGTTGTATGCGGGCATCTACAGTAAAAAAAATTTAATAGCTTTATGGTTCTGTGCAAATTGGTAGTGATCGTTCGCTGGATTATTTGGTATATCTCTCGAATTAAATCAAATACTTCAATTTCAACGTTAAGGTATCGAAGCCTGATACATCCAATTCTATAGATCAATTTAATTCCCGAAGGATTCTTCGGTGGCTTATCCTTTGATACGATATGTGTCACCATTACCAGTTTTGATTTATAAGTCTTCAACAAAAAGATGAAATCAGGTTCCAATATTAATTGACCAAGAAAACTGAACGAAACATTAAAGTTCATGACCGAAACGTGCATAGCATTAAAAAGCATATTTTTTATAGCTGTCTTCGACACCCCTCGGCAGAATGATTTATGCGTGAGAGGAACAACAGTTTAACTATTATAAGTGAAAAAAAAAATTATATCCTTTCACAGTTTTCTTGACTTCGTTGTTGTTTTCCGCTTAGCAACGAAATTCTAGATTATATTACTCTAGGTGAATAGTAGGGCTATGTTTTACCGTTCATAATCCCATCAGAATCAATGATCCTACTATAAGTTGTTTAAATTTCAAATAATAATCACTTGAAATCAGTCCATAATTTCAAACAAAAAAAATTATAAGCATTTTGGTTTGTTTTATAACCTACCACCTATACACACTCCATACACTCACGCACACATTCATACGTGCACACACTCTCACCTAAGTATATATTTAAAATGTCTCACGACATGGTTTATTCCAGTCCCACTCCAAGATATCCAAATTAGCGGCTCATCCTCATTTATCGACAGGGGAGCTCAGCCTTCAATATTACGACGACGATTAAATACAAAAAGATGGTTGCGCCGGAAACGCATTATATTCAGCACGCCGAAAACGCCGCACTCCTTCGTCCCGATGCCAGTGTTACCACGGAAATGACACACCACTTGACTGTAGATGGAGTCCGAATCACAATAACCCCACTACTTGAAACACTGCCAATCTCTCAGTTACAACAATCAATTTCAATAACTAAGCTTATGATATTTATTAGGTAACAGTTTTTCTTATATTTTTCTTTGTTGTTAAATTTATTATTTTACACATATATTTGTGAAATTATGCTAACACAAAAATATATTCATAACAGAAGGTAATTATTAATTATTGATCTACTTATCACAGTTCAAACAAAATATGATCACAGCCATTTAACAATCATAGCATTATTATTTATTGATAAATGAATCACAACACAGAAAAGGATTTTACTTTATTACAATAGTTTTCTTTGTTTTTTTTATCAAATACAATTATGTCATCAGCTGGGTTGTGTTTTGCAACTAGTTATAACCAAATCACTATTGCCATGAACATCAGTTAAAGAATCTTACCTTTGGTTATCACTATGGATACACAAAAATACATCACACTAAACATGCGACGTGTAGATGTCAAAAATACAAAACCAAATAACCAACAGCTGTGAATTGTCTGACACAAAGTCGACATCAGACTTCTAGTAGACTAAGAGACCGTTATACGAAAAATTGGCGTATTTATAACCAAAATGAAACGATTTCACATCTCAAATTAAATAGACGCGATAGGTTTTCTTATAGGGCATTTACCATCGAAAATTAGGTGTACAAAAAAAATTGTCTCCGCTAATGTAAACAGATACATCTACCACGAAACGTATTTAGGAAATTACATTTAGAATGCGTTCCAATTGATGTCAAATTGTACCAAACGTGCTAAATCAATTTAGTCAACTATTTTAATTGGCCAAATCAATATTTTGTTTCTAACTAACTTGGAAGAAATTTATACTTTAAACAATATCTGCCAACTTGAATATATCAATTTGAATTAAAATTCGGGAATTTTATGGAAACCATAGCAAATGAAGACCATGGACTGAGTATAAGAACCTATTTTTGTTTTAAAAAAATGAAGACAACTATGAAACAAGTCTGAGGATTTATGGTAAGGTAAACTTGGTGTGAGCCACTGTCCCGGCTTGAATTATAATAATGGAGTTTGAATTACCCGTCATAACAATTCATAAAAAAAATAAAAATTTCTTATTACGGATTTTAAAAAATTGATCTATAATGCAGTTTTTTAAAAGTATATTGCTACTGTTTTTTGCAATTTGCATTCTAGTCATCATGCTAAATAAATATTGAATGTAGGAAAGATAGTATAACCTGAAACAATTACATTTGAATATTAAAATTGTTGGTTTGAAATTGTATGTAATACATGTTTCTAAAATTAAGTGAAGACTTAATACTTGTAACTTGATACTTGATAACATCGATTATATCGATTCAAAGCTCACAATTATGAGATGGAAATCGCATAAATTCTATATAAAGAAGCATAGCTTATGAATGATTAAACATGGATGGCCATCATGATAAATAAACTAATTAAAAATGGTGACACTAAGCCGATAGTGATTTGCAACCGGCAACAATGCGCAATATTACCAATTAATTTACTTAGCTTTCCGCATGAAGATTTTTAAAATTTAAAATTATTGATCCATGGTTGTGACAACCAGAATAATTTTAATGATTTTAATCTAAACATTCTGAAATTTTAATTTGCAATGCTACAATAATTGGAAGACAGACAAAAAACACAGCTATTTCACAGATTTAGGTTTTCACTTTTGTCGGCACTCCTTATCACTGCTTTCTTTTTTTACTTCACCACAATTTTAAATTGTGTGAAGTAATGCAATCTATCGTGAAAAAAAAAAATCTTACATACCCCAAATTTTATTTTTTCTTTTGTTTTGGACCATCCTCTATCTAAATAGCCCAAAAAAAATTTGGTGTACGTCTGTGTGTGCATGGGTGGGTGGGTGGGTGTTTGGGTGGGTGGGTGGCTGAGTTTTCTGCATAGGATCTTGATGAAACTTTGGCAAATGATACAAGTTCACTTGAAAATAGAAGATCTAAATTCGTTTTAAATTTGGACAAAATGGCGGGGGGTCTCCCGAACACCTCTAAGTTTAAATCTTGAATAACTTTTGATCCCGAGCTATGATCTTATTGAAACTTAGTATATAAGGTTTTAATACTGTTTCCAATATTTTTGCATACCAACTTCCGGTTTGTCACTTCCGGTTAAAAAGTTTTTTTTTCAGGTGTTTATCCCTACTGTAGCCTACAATTACCGATCGATTTTCATGAAACGTTGCGAAAAGCTTTTAAATAACATGAAAAAGATTTTAACAGCTTTTGGAGCACGTTGGACAAAGGGTTGGGGGGGCCACAACCACAACCACAACAGGTGGTTTTTTCCACAAAGTTTTATGTTTGTTGGGAGCATAAAACATTCATTCGTGAATGAATTTTGATGACACTTTGGAAAAAGACGCAAACATGTATGACAAAGAACTGATTAGTTTTTGAGCGATAGTGAACAAAGTGGTGGGGGGTCCCTGGAGCACCTGTTTTTTTGAAAGCTCTATAACTTCTGTACCTGATAAGCGAGTTGGATGAAACTTGGTACATGAGTATGTAGTACGGTTTAAAATAGTTCTGCATCCCAACTTCGAGTTGTTTACTTCCGGTAAAAAAAATTTTTTTTGTACATTTTTGAAGTTTTTCCAGTGTCTTTATGCACACTACAGCCTACAATAATGAAGTGATTATGATGAAACTTATGGAATAGGGTTCCAATTAGTGTTAAAAGATAATTATCATCTTTTGGGACAAATTGATCAAAGTGGAGGGGGGTCTACCATACAACTGCTGACTTTTCACACTTTGTTTTTAAAGTTTGTTGGGAGCATACAGACTTCATTCATTAATCAATTCTAATGACACTTTGGAAAAAGATGTAAAGTTAAATGACAAGGAACTGATTAGTTTTTGGACAATATTGGGATATGTGGTACGGGGTCTCCCGAACACCTGTTTAATGTGTCACACTTTTTTCAAAGTTTGTTGGGAGCACACAGCATTTGTTCGTGAACCAATTTTGATGACACTTTGGAAAAAAATGCAAACATGTATGGCAAAGAACTGATTAGTTTTTGAGCGATAGTGAACAAAGTGGTGGGGGGTGTCCCATACACCTGTTTTTTTTTAAAGCTCAATAACATCTGTACCTGATAATCGAGTTGGATGAAATTTGGTACATACACATTTAGTACGGTTTACAACAGTTCTACATCCTAACTTCCGCTTTGTCACTTCCGATAAAATTTTTTTTACTTTTTCTCGTACAACAGAATTTATGTTTGTTGGGATACTACTGCCTGCTTTAATATTTTTATTATTAGAACTACGAAGTTCATAATATTGGTTAGCTTTTAATTAAAGTATTTTATGGATATTAGCTCATTATATATCCAGAACACTATGTTTCCAGAGCTGTGGTGAAGTCAGCCTATGCATCAGCGTCGCAATATTTTTTATTGTGACAAATAGAAAGAGTTAAACTTATTATTTCATGCACCAGAAAATTTGATTTGACAAAAGGGCATACGATGTTAAATCCACGATAATTCCTTAAATATAAATCTGAGATAAAAAACAATCAATAAATATGATAAAACTAAAAATTTTGCATCATATCCCGGTATTTATTTCAATCTACACATATACAATTTTATCACAAAAGAGTTTTAATCTTAAAATCGCTCTCCTGAAAAGTTAGAAAAATGAGTTATCCCCTTATGACTTATTGGCACAGTATTGATCAATAAAGAAGATTTTTGTATATGGATCAAAAATTCAGAAAATATTTGATATCATATACCGCTTTTTCAAAAGTTTTCTTCTTCAGAGATCCTTAACAAAATTTATTTATTTCATAACAAATAACATGTTTTTTTTTAAGTTGTTTTTTTATTAATGCCTTAGAGTTTTCATGTACTTTTGTATGCCTAATTCAAGTACTTGTTTCTTAGCCTTTGTGTTTTGATAATTTAATTGGGATAAAAATTGTACGTGTTCTTTATCTTTTGTTTTTATAATTTGTTTTTGAAGGTTGATGTTTAAATACAAAAAGTAAACAAAATTTTAATTTATTATGTAAGAGTCTTCCTTATCTTATTATAATAAATTTCATTATTTTTAAATTTTATATAATTAATTTTGTGAAAATAATTTTTATAATTCAAAAAATCTACTTTGAAAATTGAATTTTTTCTAATAATTTCAACCATCAAAAATATAAATTTTTCATTTATCTAAACTATAACTTTAAAATAAACGAAAAATTTAAATTCAAAAAAATATTATTAAAAATTAAAAAACTATTACTCATACAAAATAAACCAACCAAACAAAAAACGTTTTAAAAAGTAATTTTTTATTTAAATCATCAAATAAAAAAAAAAAAAATTCAACTATCAAGATAAAAACTTTGAAATTTTTCTCATGTCGATCTTCGAAAAAAAAAATCTATTTCCAAAAACTATATAAAATTGATAACCACATCGGAAAACTTTCGCAAATAATGAAAAATACAAAAACATCATAAAAATTCCAAATACCAAACTTTTCCAAACATTAAACTTTCTCTATTTTCTTTATTTTCCTTATTACAAATTCACTTCAAATTTGTCAATAAAAAAAACGAAAAATTTTCATTTTGAATCGAAAAAACGACGACAAACAATTGACCAAAAAAAAAAAAAAAATAATCGAAACAGGAAAATTGTTTCTTATTTCTTATAACAGAATAAAAGAAATCGATAAGAAAAGGAAAAACTTTTGTTGCTTGGTTAGAGTTTCAATAATTAATTTAATTGATTAAATTATTTTTCGGAAGAGGTGGAGACTAACAACCTACATATTGTTGATGTTATTGTTTTGTGTAGATTGAAGGCAGATGATTTCATGTTCAAATAAAAAAAATCAAGATAAATTAGTAAAAATTAAGATTAAATTAAAATATTTGTTAAAATATTTAATTTTATTGTCAGTATTTTGTTTTAACAAATTAATTGAAGTGATAAATTTCTATCAACTTTTGTTGGAAATGTTGTAGGTGGTGATTTGAAATAAAATGATTAGGGCGTAAATGGGAGATAATGATATACTGTATTAAAATGTCATTACAATTTAAGATTTAATTATTCGTATTGACATTGAGACACTAAACACACAAACAACCATGAGAAAAAAACTGACAAGGAATTAAACTTTGGTAGAAAATGTTGTTCGCTAATCTATACGATAAGAAGTCAAGTTATAGCAGTTAATGATAAGAATATCAAGTAATAATGCTTTTTTTATGTTTTATATTTTTGAAGAGATTTAGTAGGTTTTCTGGGTTTATCTTCTCATTCTTATATAAATTCAACTTGAAAGTTATATAAATACAAATGCACGCAGAATTTTTGATTTATAAATTTATATTTACAGAAAATTTCAATTGTGTTTTATGAAATTACTGTAAGATTAAGCTTTTATGGCTATGATTATTTAATATTATGTTTAGTGGTTAGGTCGTGAAATATTTTTAAATTAATATTTTTTTTATGATATGTTGAATGAAGAGAAGAAGAAGAAGAAGGAGATAATAAAGTATGAGCTGTTTTTGAAATGTTGTTATGAGAATAGAACGTTTTCAGGTTTTAATATTTGGTATATTTTTAGAAGGAGGTAAGCGAGCCATTTTAAGACCCTTATTTTTAAGAGACTTATAAAATAACTACGGCTTCCCGTAGATATATTCATATGGCTTCAAAAATATTCTCATATTACAAGAACTGTAGTGCGAAATCATACATTCACATCTTGTTACAACAAACAGAAGTTCATTAAAATAAATCATGGACGAGCAAATTTTTTGTGGTACATTTCTTATCACAAATAATATTATTATCATACACATAATACAGCATTTAATTTAAACGTCACCGTTCTCCTTTAAATAATTAAATCTTGTCATATGTACTGAAAAATGTTGCCTGTTTTTGTACGTAGATCAACCAAAAGTAAATTTAAAATAGAACGAGAAAAACTTATCGGAATTTATAATAACATTATAAATAATAAATATAGGGTGTAGTATTTCATTTTGAGTAAAATGTAATATTTCTTCTGTTTGTTGCTATTGAGAATTTTGGGATCTTCCTCTTAAAATGATTGCATAATGTTGAATACCATGCTTTTGTCTCTTTTGGGATCCATAGAAAATTTCTTGTTTTGCAATTTTTTTCAAAAGGAAAAATAGAGAAAGAGAAAAACAAACTAAAATACGCGGGATGAATAAAAATTCTTTCTGATAATCAAGTGCACATTTTTTGAAAAAGATTTTGTTATTTTTTTGGCTCTCATTTTGTGATGGTGTTCAAATGATTTCAAAGATTCAGGCTTAAACAGAAATATCTAATTGATTTTTGATAGAAATATCAATGATTTAATAGAAGAAATTAAAGTGAAACATTTATGAGTTTCCTCCGGTTTTATATAAAAAACAACTAATTTTAATTTTAATTTTTTAATTTTTAAAAAATGATTCTAGAAAAAAGTTAAACTTGATAATAATAGGGATCCTGATAAACAGCAATTAATCGATGAGAAATATGTCCTTTAGGAATTGATAAGAATTAAATCTTTGTGTCATCAGTCTAACGTATCAGACGCCGAAGGAACAAACAAACAAAAAGCGAATAGTTATAAAACAAAAATTATTCACAATTTGTAAAAGACGAACTGGAAGCACCTACATTGTAACAACGGACTATTTCGAATTTTATTCTAAAAATAAGAATTTTCATATTTAAAGAAATCCGTTAATAATACGCTAATTTATATCAGTTTCGGACTTTTGAACAAACATAAAAAAATGTATGTGTGTTAAAAGTCAGTCAATAATATTTTATTTTTCAGTTAATTGATTTGTTGCGTTGCCACACAATATGAATTAGTAATACAAATTTCTGTCCGCATAAATGATGAATATTTTTGAAGTGAAAACTTCTTTTGGCTCACCACACACAGATTTTTCCGGAGGTAGTAAGTTAGGCTGGTCTGCCATGCTCTGAGGTAAAAGAAAAAAAATAATAATAAATAATAATATATCTATCATTTCTTAACGTTTCAAATTGCGTTGTGGCTATCGTGCTCGACTGATGTGCTGTAGGTAGTGGGTTCAATCCCTGGTGTGGAACACATTTTTTTAATGTTTTTTTTATTTTTATTAAAATAAAAATAATAAATAATTTTTTTTTTATTTATGAATTCATAAAAATAATAAAAATTTCTTTATACGAATTTTAAAAAATTGATCTATAACGCAGTTTTTTTAATTTATATTGCTACTGTCTGCTGCAATTTGCATTCGAGTCATCATGCTGAATAAATATTGAATATATATAAAATTGAAAGTATGTCTGTTTGTCCTTTATGCGTTAATACATTATGCATCATGAAAATTTGGGAAGTTGTTGTATACACTTAATTTGCTTTTTATTTAACTATCGTTTTAAACGGTAGTTTGCTTTGATCAATGTTTTTTTTATTGAACATAATTTTTATGAAATTAAAAATAATGTAAGAAAGATAGTATAACCTGAAATAATTACATTTGTATATCAAAATTATATGTATTGGAATTTTATCATCTACACTAAATATATTATCGGCTTGGAATTGTATGTAATACATGTTTCTAAAATTAAGTGAAGACTTAATACTTGATAAAATCGATTATATCGATTTAAAGCTCACAATTACGAGACGGAAATCACATAGATTCTATACAAAGAAGCATAGCTTATGTATGATAAAACATGGATGGCAATCATGATAAATAAAATAATTAAAAATGGTGACATTTAGCCGATAGTGATTTGCAAATGGCAACAATGCGCATTAGTACCAATGAATCTGCTTAGCTTTCCACAGGAAGATTTGTAAAATTTTATCTTGTTGATCTATGGGTGTGACAACCACGCGTACTTTAGTCCCTGCTAGTAGCATATGAGTGCTATTTTGACAATTATTTGATTTACTTTGTGAGGTTAGTGTGTGTAGTTAGCGGTTTATCGTTCTGACTTGTATAAATAATACTGATTAAATAATACTGATTGTTAAAATGAAAATGTTTAATGATCATAAGCAAATAAAAATAAGATTTTATTCACAATAAATATATATATATATATATATATATATATATATATATATATATATATATATATATATATATATATATATATATATATATATATATATATATATATATATATATATATATATATATATATATATATATATATATATATATATATATATATAAATATATATATATATATATATATATATATATATATATATATATATATATATATATATATATATATATATATATATATATATATATATATATATATATATATATATATATATATATATATATATATATATATATATATATATATATATATATATATATATATATATATATATATATATATATATATATATATATATATACTTATATAAAGTACTTTTTATCCCTCAATGATTAAAAATTGCAGGAATATATTATTTGAAATGATATGGATGCGCAAGGTAAAAAGTTTTATCGTGTTAGTTAATTACATTGTGAAGCCTAATAACCGTTTATTAATAGATTTAATACTGGATATACACTTGCGGTTATTCCTCATGGCTTAGGGAGGATCGTTTTTATTTGGCATTAGCTACCACATTACATGAAGTTGAAAAAAATAATGGTCGTGAATTTAATGTGCAGTATTCATAACTTCGGTTCTGGTAGTGATAGACATTTTTTTCTGTTTTATTGTAAAGCTAAAAGATGAACTTTAAAAAAAAATTGTTATCTACAAAAATTATTAACAAATTCCTATGTGTAAACAGTTTAGCAATAAGTCAGACACTTTCTCTCTGACATCTGCAATTTTGCTCTCTCGTGTACGAGTAGCATTAGAAATAAATCCATTTATCGAGCGCGGAAAGGTAAAAATTCCATAAATTTTTGTTGTCCCGCGCTGGATAGATTAATATATTTCTAACAGTAAAACTAATTTCTCCCTTAAGACGCGTATGCACTTGAAAATAAATTATTTTCCCCATACCAAATCTATGTAAAAAAAAACAAAATAAAAGGAAACAAAAAAATTTTCGGTTTGCACTTCGTAAGTAGTATGCAGTTGAAAATAAGAAAAAGTGAAAAACAGACCTGTCAATAGATGTCATGACTACCCGTGGAGACTTCTTATTTTTAAATTACGAAGCGAAATAAATGTAGTTCCATTTATTTCGTACGGAAAATAAAAATAATTTGAATGTTTGACAATTTGACAGTGTTATATTTGTTGATAGCGTTGTTTTTTTAAGTGTGTATACATATGTTCTCCATTTACGTAGATTTTTTTTAAATTTATGTAGATTTTTTTTCCATTTTGTAGATTTTAAATTTCGTTCCGAAATAAATACACCTTTTCGAAAATAAAATTTATTTTCAAGTGCATACGCGTCTTTAGTTAAAAACACGTTTTTCTTGAAAATTGAACGTAGAACAACTAAAAATCGATTTTAACATTTTATTTGTTTATAACAATAGGAATTTGCTAATAATTTTTATTAACTATATTTTTTTATTAAAATTCCATCTCTTAACTTTAAAATAAAATAAAACAAAAGCTTACTATCATTAATAGAACCGAAGTAATGAATTTTTGAAAATAAGTCGTCAAACCAAAAATCACGAAATTTAGATCGCCTCTATTTTCCAAAAAAAAAAAAAACGTATATTTTTTTCGATATCATACCAGTAAAAAATTTTTAAGCAAAATCACAAATCCGTCAATCAGATTTTGTTCAAATCTGTTCGATTTGTAAAAGAATGACCCATGTGGGAAATTTAATTTTTTTTTTCATTTTAATTTTACGAAATTCACCTACATATTCTTAAAGAAAAATTTTAAACGTCGCGCAGTGTGAAATTTTAATCGCGCAGTGCGAAAATTAGTATTGAAAACTCATCTCGCGCAGTTAAAATCGCGCAGTTAAAACCCGCGCAGTCGGAGGGATTACTGTATATATATATATATATATATATATATATATATATATATATATATATATATATATATATATATATATATATATATATATATATATATATATATATATATATATATATATATATATATATATATATATATATATATATATATATATATATATTTTTTTTTTTTTTTTGTTACTTTTTTTTTTAACATGATCTATTTTTATTTTTTTTTTTTTAATAAAATGTGTTGTGTAGTACGAATTACAATATGTGTCACAATCACACATAAAAACCTTTTAAGACCAAGGTCCCACAACAACATACGTTCAAAGATGTTGATGGACGTAAATCTTTTATGTTTTGTTTTTTTATATTTTTGGTTAAAGATTGGATAACTAAACAAAAAATCGTATCACTAACAAAATATGACATAGGCCAATATTTTATGATAGAATAGAGAAAATAAAAGTACAATATGGAGGGGCTGAAATCTCACAGCTCTGAGATATCAAGACTTCGGTCTGGTATAAGGATTTTGATATAGTTTTTGGCAAAAACTTTTATGAGGACATGGTTTTTAGTTTTGGGCAGCGATGTATACCAAACATAACTCTTTGTTAAAGTACAAGTATATTTTTATCTCTGTTTAGACATTTATTACAAAACTAACACGGAACATCAATACGTTGCCGGAAAATTATAACAGATCATTTATTAACATAATTCAGTGAAAAGATGATGCACTCAGCAAACTGTTCAAAAACCTCTCAAAAACAAATTTATATCTCTTCCAAAAATATTTTAAAAATTAAATAAAATCAAACTTTTTTCAAAATTCCGAAAATATTCCAAAAATGAGAATAAAATCAAATATTTAAACTTTTCATAAATTCCAATAATATTCCAAAAATTCTTAGAAATTCTAACTATTCCAAAATTCTAAAAATATTGCAAAAAATACTACAAAATCAAAAGTTCAAACTTTTTCAAAATTCCAAAAATTATAATAAAATCAAAAACTTAAAATTTTTCAAAATTCTAAAAATATTACGAAAATTCTTACAAAATCAAAAATTGAAACTTTTTTCAAAATTCTAAAAATATATATCAAATTCAAAAACCCTATTTTTTCAAAATTCCAAAAATATTCCAAACATTAGAATAAAATCAAATATTTAAACTGTTTCTAAATTCCAATAATATTCCAAAAATTCTTAAAAATTCAAACTTTTCCAAAATCCTAAAAATATTGCAAAAACTATTACAAAATCAGAAATATAAACTTTTTTCAAAATTCCAAAAATATTTCAAAAACTTGTAATAGTTTCCAATTTCATTTTCAATTACATGTACGTCATAAAAACAGCTACATTTTTTTCCAAAAAATTGGTTAAAAAAATAGATGAAATCATTTTTTGACACACTTGACATTATTTTTTGACAAACTTTTAATGCCATAATTCTCAATAATAATAATAAAATTTCGTTTCAAACAAATAATTAATTTTATATTTTTCCAAAATTGGGTAAAAAAATAAATAAAAATCTTTCTTTTGACACACTTGACAACATTTTTTTGACAAACTTATAATGCAATAATCTAGTTTTTGATCTCATATACCAATCCTTACCATCAAGATTTCTCCAAATTCAATGTTCCAACTCGTAATCACTTAAAATGAACGCTTTTTTAAACCAAAAATATGACAATTTGCTTTTTTTGGCACACTCAATGATTTTTTGACACACTTCCGGTATAATTATCGAACACAGCGTCCTTTCGGACCTGTCGCTTGAGTATACCTATTTTTAGAAAAAAAATTTTTGAAATCCCTCCAGCGGCTTTCCCTGCAGCGTAAGTAATGACGGCTGGCCGGCCGACAGACAGACATACATTTTTTTTTGCTTTTTTAGAATCAGTAGGTTAGAATTTTACTTTGAGCTCGTAAATGTAATACGGAGGTCTTTCAGACCAAAGTAATTAAAAATGAAATGGCAAATTTTTACAAAAATTTGCTGAAACAAAACAAAACTGTAGTTGCCAATAATCCAGTCAGTTGCATATTCATTAAATACAGTTGATAACCAGAGATCTTCCCGGTCCAGAATTCTTGTGGTATCATTCTTTTTTATCTCGGTATAAAAACAAAAATGATTCTAATAGTTTCTTTTGATAATATTCTCAAGTTCTGTGCTTGTAGAAGATATAGTCGAGGCAATGAATGAATGCGGTTTTCTTGCACTAGCTTCCAAAATTTATTTGTAAAAAAGCACCTACTTTGTATGTTATACAAACCAGAAATTGCATTGCTGCAGCCAAAAATGCATTTTTGAAGTCGTTTTAAGAAAATTTAATAACTTTGTTAATAAGACTCAGAATTGGCTCAAACCGTGTTCCCAGAGGTTTTAAAGGTCGCCAATCACGATAATAATCTAAATTGACCTACAGCCAACCTGGAGCTCAGGATCGCTGATGAACGTCATCTCCGTGGGACTCTCTCACCCGTGGGAGAAAAACCCCAATGTTAGAGAAACTCGGTACCTGGCGATTTATGGGTTTTTAATTCAAATATGGCATCGGCGAACACCCTGTGGATACCTGGTGCCACGCAACCTGGACGTGGACGTCATCTACGAGGGTTTTTCAGACATGATCGCTAAAGACAACCCGAAAATCGTTATGAAGGGTTTTTGGGGCGCGGATTCCAATTTTCACATCGAAAACGTCCCCAGAACACCTGGTGCACCGGAATCAGGGTCTGAAAATCATCTCTAGGTGTCACATTTGCAAAAAATGAAATTCACAGCAAGGGTTTTTTTAGCTGTGTTCTTCAAATCCAGCATCCACGACCATACTCCAACTATCTAGTGCACCGGAACCTTTATTTTGACATCGATGTCATTCCCATGACTGTCAATCAAACCTGATGTTTTAATGTCTTAGAGACTAACGTCAATACTAACGCAATAGCTGTTTGGAATTGTTGATTCTAGTGGAGGTGAGAAGGTTATGTGAGGAGGAAAGCAATCGAATGAATAAAAAGTCACTATTTATATAATTGGCGTTTAAAAAATTTAAATGAACTCAAATAAAATTCAATACAACTCTAACTTTACCTAACCTCATTAATTAATAACTTTAATTTTTAAATATGTTACTAAACATCAAGTTCTTCATCAAGTGACACATCGCTAGTCTGTTCACTTTCTCCATCATCAACTAACGTATATGTAAGTAAATTATCTTTCTCATCTAAGGCCTCTCTCTCTCTGCCGCGATAACGATTTCAGCTGAATATCTTTCAGTATTATTGCAAGCCTTCACAAATTTTACATGCAATATTGCAAGGGAGGCCGTGCTTCCTGCAACTAAAGGACAACAGATTACAATCTCCTGCGCATCCAAAGAATACTAGTTCCATAATATTCTTGGGTGCAGGTTTTGTGTCATTTCTACAGGGACGAATGTGTTGCTTTCCTTTTTCCACCCCCATTCCGTTGGGTCTATGGTCAGCTGGTCTTCTTGCAGCCAATCTTGCACTTGAAAATAGACTCTCTTTAGATGTTGTCGAATGGCATCTAGTGTGGGGAGAGTTTTTCCTAAATTTACTCTAACCTTTAGGGGGTTTTACTGGTCAGGAACATTCGGCTTCCTGAATGACAGTAGAGCACTGTATATTGTCAGGATTAACTGCGCTTGGTTCTCAAAAATTTCTTCGCTTGACAAATCAGCTTCCTTGAACTTCGCAGCATGAGCCTCAAGGTCTGGAAATTTCTGGAAGGTCTTGGTAGGACGTTGCTGAAACGGTATCGCACTCCGTTATTGCATGGAGCAACAAAATATTATTCGCAACTAGTGGAATATGAGACAAGCTAAGTGAAGAATATACTTCTTCGGGTCTAGTGGGCCTTGCAGGTTTCAGTAGAAATATTTCATTATCAACCGGGCAGAGTGCGGTCAATATTACGTAAAGTCTGTATCTTCGGTGACTATGACTATCTTTTTGGTAACGTCCCTTGGATTCTTTTAGAGCTGTTGTTACAATCGTATGATCAGAATCCGCTGCAAATTGGTATGAAACTTATCCCGACTGTGGTCAGTTTGGCCGGAAAATTTCAATAATCTTATTTTTATTCTTTTTATTTTGTAAAAACTTATCCTGTTGGATTTGTAACACCATACTCTCGCTAAAACTGACGTCTGCTAAACTTCTCCGAATTGTTGCGGCGGTTTCTTTCTGATTCTTTAGTACTGGGCGTTTGGTAACATACGAAATTTTTTATTGCGCGTTGCCCGTAATTGTTCAAAACATACTATATGTAATCATTCATAATTATCTATATACTTTTTGTACTGGATCTTTTTCTTTGATACTTCTCAGATTACCAGAAGTTATAATTGTTATATAACATCCAATAAAATAACATCCAATAAAACGAACGTTCGTTCATAATTAATTATATTTTCATTTCATTTTTTGCAAATATGACACCTGGAGATGGAGTATCCCCACCCCCCAAAAAACCCCATAACCATTTTCGGTTTGTCTTTAGCCATCCAATATTATCACATCCAATGGTATCACATCCAATATTTTCACAACCAATGCAGGGGTTC
Source organism: Diogma glabrata (assembly GCA_963693315.1). Taxonomy (NCBI): domain Eukaryota; kingdom Metazoa; phylum Arthropoda; class Insecta; order Diptera; family Cylindrotomidae; genus Diogma; species Diogma glabrata. Next base: position 88,925 of record CAVNZG010000261.1, read on the forward strand.
CCCAAGGTTCTGTACTCTCACCAACCTTGTTTCTTCTATACATTAATGACTTACTTATTTCCACAGTGCACCCAATCCACAGTTTTGCTGATGACAGCACATTGCATGCATCACATGCATCCCCTAAATTTCGATCTCATACTGCAGTTACCACTGATAGAGAGTTGCTAATTGATTCTATCAACAAAGATCTGGAGCGTATAATGGAATGGGGAGATCGTAATCTTGTTTCATTTAATCCAACCAAAACCAAACTATATCGTCTTTCACGAATAGAGCGACATAAAAATTTTCCTATTAAAATAAACCACGAGGAATTGCGTGAGGTTGAATCAGTTAGACTTCTTGGAGTGGATATTCAAAATAACCTGAAATGGAATAAACATGTGTACAACCTCGCTAAATCTGCAATGCAAAAATTAGGATTCTTGAGTCGATGTAAAAAGTATTTCAATCCCGAGCAAATTTTCCTAATCTTCAAGTCCTTTATTCGTCCATGTATGGAGTACTGCTGTCATGTCTGGGGAGGTGCTTGTCAGTCAACAATAAAATGTCTAGACTCTGTACAGAGAAAAGCAATACGGTTGATTGGTAATACCGAACTAACGGATCAGCTTGATTCACTCCAGCACAGAAGAAATGTGGCAATTATCAATTATCAATTTACTATAAATATAACTTTAGCGAATCCTCCTCTAAGGCAATTCAAAATATCCTTCCATCGTGTGCGCAGTATAATCGACAAACAAGAGCTGCCGAGTTATCCCATCCATTTGTTGTACAAATACCTCGTTGTAGAACTGTGTCCTTCCAGAACGACTATTTTAGTAGAGTTGTGGAGCTCAATGCCTCCCTCTGTATTTCCCGATGAATTTTCCCCTCAGGCATTTAAAGAAAATGTCCATCATCATTTAAAACAATTAGTATAGTTATCCCTATACCCCCATTCCTTCCATTTTCCTCATCTCCTTCCTTTATAGTTGACATGGTATCTTCGGATATTCAAAAAGTCTAAATAATGAATATTTCATATTTAGTGTGCGAAACATGTCTAACTAATTAATAAAAAAAAAAAGATCGTGTTTGGAAAACCCTTGGGGATGACGTGTACGTCCAGGTTCCGACGCATCAGGTGTCGGGAGGGTGTTTGCCGATGCCATATTTGAATCACACGCCCCAAAAAACTCCCGGGCGCCGAGTTTCTCTCCTTCCCCGCGTGAATTTTGGGCGAATCCCACGGAGATGACGTTCATCAGTGATCCTGAGCTCCAGGTCGGCTGTAGGTCAATTTGAACATCGTGATCAGCGACCTCCTAAACCTCCGGGAACCCTGTTTAGACAAATTCTGAGATTTATTAACAAAGTTATTTAATTTTCTTAAAGCGACTTCAAAAAATGCATTTTCTGAATGCATTTTTGGCTGCAGCAATACAATTTCCGGTTTGTATAAGATACATTTTTTACAAATTGTTTTTGGAAGCTAATACAAAAAACCGCATTCCGATCCGTATAAGTGCAAAACATTCCGAGATTTTGGCTGTTTTAGTACTTCATTGCCAAGACTAATAGTTTAAAATCGGTTGATCATATCATAGATCATGCTTTTTTGTGTTATGAATTTTGAGGCGTTTTTTTTATAGAAACATATACACTACCGAATTTTAGGCATTTGAAAAAATTAAAACTAAAAACCATCAGTGAAAAACTACCACGAATCAAGCATTATAATTTTAAAGGTTGCAGTTTTTGCAGGATAATTTTAAGATTAGGACAAGGACTGTTACACCTGTTTTATTATTGTTTTCGAGGCTACTTGTATAAATACGATTCTTATCTTAAACGTTTGAACATTTGTTCTTTGCTCTATTGTGCAGTGCAAAAAGTAATCTTAAACTACAAAACCATTTAATGATGTCAGAAAACAAATTATATAATTCTGCAATATGGCGCTTTCAATGTTCTTCAATTTTCCTGTATACAGTAACTTTTAATATTAGTAATCAAAAGACACAAAAACTATTTTCAAACTTCAAAAAAGAACTTAAAACTTTTGAGTAAAGAAAGATTTTATAGTTCTTATATTATTTAAACAACATAAGAGAAACATAATGATCCGTTTTATTATAAAAATACTTTTTAACGATATCATTATCGAGTTAAGTATGTTTCGATCAATGTTGGTTTGGCAAGCAAAATGATTATCGTTTGCCAAAATTTAAATAAATTGAAACTCATTCTCTTTAGCATAAATGAAAATAAAAATCGATTTATTTTCTTTAAATAATATTAAACTAAAAATCAAATCTTTAAAATATTTTTTATCTAACATTCCCATTCCATTTACAACCACAATTTAACCGATTTGTTATCTGTACCATAATTATATCATGTGATAAAATTGTGATCATCATAAAGCTTTCTATTTACCAACAACAAATAATTTTGTCACAAAAAAAAAACAAATTAAATGAAAAATTATATCGTTTCATAAAAATAAAATTTAAAATTATTTTTATTTTTATATTATTATCAACAGAAATAAAACTTTTCCTGAAATAAAAATAAAGAAATATTTGTTTGTTGCTCCTGTTTTCTTGAATGTTTTTGTTGTTATTTTTTTTTATCGCACTTTACAGTTCGATGATGTGAAAACGGTCAGAGGAGTAGACAAAAAGGAAAATTTATGTTTTTCTTTTTTTTCAACAAAAAACGAATTAAATTAAAAGTGAAAGAATTTGTTAAAAAAAAATTTTATTTCATTTTGTTTTCGTGTAACTGTTAGATGCAAAGTTTAACAAAAAGAAAAAATAATAAACATTTTAGAGATGAGCTTTTATTATGAAACAAAAAAGAGTATTTTTTCTATTTTTAAGTTGAAGAGATGGAAAAATGCCAAAGTAGATGGTAAAAAATTGAAGTATAATATAAATTCATTATAGCTATGATGTTGGGGCTTGGAAATTTTTTTGTTATGGAATAAAAATGTTTTATCATGATGACTATTTCGATTACAGAAGATTATTTTTATATTTTGATATAATCGAAAAACAGTTTTCAGTTTTAAGTTTGAAAATGACGATGAATAAACAATCTTTTGTTTATTTTATTCCTATACGTACTAGTATATAAATACAAAACTGATTTATTAAATTTTCTTTATATAAACCTTTAAAGATTGCTTCGTATAAATGGTATGGTTTTATGAAGTTCGCGCAAGTATCCGAATTTATTTCATTTTGTATAGTTTTTTGAACGAGACTAAATCAAACTGTCTATTGTCTTGAAATTATTTTAGTTTTACTTCACCACAATTTTAAATTGTGTGAAGTAATGCAATCTATCGTGAAAAAAAAATCTTACATACTTCAAATTTTGTTTTCTCTTTTGTTTTGGACCATCCCCTATCTAAGTAGCCAATAAAAATTTTGGTGTCCGTCTGTGTGTGCGTGTGTGCGTGGGTGGGTGGGTGGGTGGGTGGTTGCGTGTACTTTCTGCAAAGGATCTGGATGAAACTTTGGAAAATGATACAGATTCACTTGAAAATGGAAGATCTGGATTCATTTCAAATTTGGACAAAATGGCGGGGGGGTCTCCCGAACACCTCAAAGTTTAAATCTTCAATAACTTCCGTTTTAGTACAGTTTCCCACATTCCTGATTACCAATTTCCGGTTTGTCACTTCCAGTTAAAAAGTTTTTTTCCAGGTGTTTATCCCTACTGTAGCCTACAATTACCGATCGATTTTCATGAAACGGTAAAAGCTTTCAAATAACATGAGAAAGATTTTATGAGCTTTTGGAGTACATTGGATAAAGGGTTGGGGGGTCCACCATGCAACAGGTGGTTTTTTCCACAAAGTTTATGTTTGTTGGGAGCATAAAACATTCATTCGTGCATGAATTTTGATGACACTTTGGACAAAGATGCAAACTTGTATGACAAGGAACTGATTAGTTTTTGAGCGATATTGAACAAAATGGTGTGGGGTCCCTGGAGCACCTGTTTTTTTGAAAGCTCTATAACATCTGTACCTGATAATCGAATTGGATGAAACTTGGTACATGAGTATGTAGTTCTGCATCCCAACTTCCGGTTTTTCACTTCCGGTAAAAAAATTTTTTGTACTTCTTTTTAGTTTTTTCAGTGTGTTTATGCACACTACAGCCTACAATAACGAAGTGATTATGATGAAACTTATGGAAAAGGGTCCAATTAGTGTAAGAAGATAATTATCCTATTTTGCGACACATTGATCAGAGTGGCGGGGGGTCTACCATACAACTGCTGACTTTTCACACTTTGTTTTTAAGTGTGTTGGGAGCATACAGACTTCATTCATAAATCAATTTTAATGACACTTTGACAAAATATGGAGACTTAGATAACAAAGAACTGATTAGTTTTTGGACAATATTGGATTAAGTGTTGGGGGTCCTCCCGTACACCTGTTTACTGTGTCACACTTTTTTCAATGTTTGTTGGAAGCATACAGCATTCGTTCGAGAATAAATTTTGATGATACTTTGGAAAAAGATGCAAACATGTATGGCAAGAATCTGATTAGTTTTTGAGCGATACTGAACAAATTGGTGGGGGTGTCCCATACACCTGTTTTTTTGAAAGCTCAATAACATCTGCACCTAATAATAGAATTGGATGAAACTTGGTACATAAGCATTTTGTACGGTTCACAATAGTTCTGCATCCCTACTTCCGGTAAAAAAAATTGTAAATTTTCAATTTTTTGTAAATTTTCAATTTTTTTCAGTGTGTTTATGCACACTACAGTCTACAATAGTGAAGTGATTATGATGAAACTTATGAAAATGGTTTCAATTAGTTTGAGAAGATATTTATCATCTTTTGGGACACATTGATCAAAGTGGCGGGGGTCTACCACAAAAATGCTGACTTTTTTCAAGTTTGTTGGGAGCATACAGACTTCATTCATTAATTTATTTGAATGACACTTTGACAAAAGATGGGGACTTAAATAACAAAGAACTAATTAGTTTTTGGACAATATTGAAGTAAGTGGCGGGGGACCTCAAGAACACCTGTTTACTGTGTACACAATTTTTTCAATGTTAGTTGGGAGCACACAGCATTCGTTCGTGAATAAATTTTGATGACACTTTGGAAAAAGATGCAACTATGTATGGCAAAGAGCTGATTAGTTTTTGAGCGATAGTAAACAAAGTAGTGGGGGCTGTCCAATATACCTGATTTTTGAAAGCTCAATAACATCTGTCCCTGATAATCGAATTAGATGAAACTTGATACGTAAACATTTAGTACAGTTCACAATAGTTGTGCATCCCAACTTTCTGTTTGCCACTTCCGATTAAAATTTTTTTTGCCTTTTCTCGTACAACAGAATTTATGTTTGATGAGATACTACTGCTTTCTTTAATATTTTTATAATTAGAACTACGCGAAATCTATAACATTGGTTAGCTTTTAATTAAAGTATTTGAGGGATATTAGTAGCTCAACAAAATTACTTGTTGTCTTTGACGCATCGGATAAAATGACGTCCAACTTGTCTTTAAACGATGTTTTTATGGTTGGCCCGGTGGTACAACCTGAAGTGTTCTCAATAATACTTAGATTTAGAATCTTTTTGTATGTCCTTACCACTGATGTGGAAAAAATGTACAGACAGATAAATATTGATAGTGATCATACTCGGTTTCAAAAAACATTGTGGTGAGAGGATTCCTCTCACCCACTCAAAGAATTAGAATTGTAGACCGTCACGTATGGGATGTCATCTGCTCCATATTTGGCAACAAAAACGTTGCAGCAGTTGGCTTTAGACGAGCAAAAACATATCTTTTAGCATCTAAGGCTACTTTAGAAGGGTTTTATATTGACGACATGATAAATGGAAGCAATGATTTAGATGAGGCACTTGAAATACAAGATTAATTAATAAAAATGTTAACCGGCGCCGGAATGAATTTAGGAAAATGGGCATCAAATAATGAAAAATTGTTAGAAAAAATGCCGGTTGAAAATAGAGAAAATTTAACAGAACCAAATGAAACAATTAAAACTTTAGGTTTAGTTTGGAAATCGAAATTAGGTACGTTTCATTTTAAAATAAATAAAATTAGTAATAGCTCGACAACTAAAAGGAATGTTTTATCAAACATTGCCAAATTGTTCGATCCATTGGGTTTAGTGGCTCCAGTTATTGTAACCGCTAAAATCATTATGCAAAAAATTTGGCTAAGCAAAATCAATTGGGACGAAAAATTACCTGAAAATTTAGAAATAATATGGAATAAATTTTATAACGATCTAGAATTGATTAATAATGTTAAATTAAAACGCTGTGTAGTTCCCATAAATTTAATTAGAATAGAAATACATGGCTTCGCAGATGCATCGCCATTAGCCTATGGAGCCTGTATTTACTTGCGTTGTATAGATAATGATGAAAATATAACATCTAATATTCTTTGTAGCAAGTTTAGAGTAGCCCCATTAAAAACAATATCAATTCCTCGCCTAGAACTTAATGCAGCTTTGCTTTTAATTAGTGACAAAGGTTGTGGATTCACTTGGAATTGATATTCAAAGAATTGTGTTGTGGTCAAATTCGAGTATAGTTCTTTCGTGGCTGAAATTGCCTCCCTACCAATTGAAAACATATGTGGCAAACCGTATATGTAAATCTAAGAGTTTAGTTCAAAAATGTGCTGGCGTCACGTGGATAGCAAAAATAATGCAGCCGATATTTTGTCGCGCGGTATTATGCCAGCTGAAATTGAACAACTTTCAACATGGTTCAATGGTCCAAGTTTTTTAACTGAACCAGAACATACCTGCCAAATAAATTTCAAGAACCTATAGAAATTCCGGAAGTTAAAAACCAAAATATAGTTTTTTTGGCAATATCAAACGAAGATATTTTTTCTATTAATAAATACAAATTGGTTCAATTACTCATTCGCATCGTAGCCTGTTGTAGGAGATTTATCAGCAATTGTCAAACAAAAATGAAATTTCATAGAAAATTAGGCGTTTTAGATCCATTAGAGTTGGAAGAAGCAGCTAAAAGTTTAATTCGTATAGTGCAAAATTTAGAGTTCAATCAAGAGGCACTAATTTTCTTGGCGCTCACAATAAACTAACAGACATAAAGGAATTGTTTAAGAGAAATGCAGATAAAATATCATCCGTTTGTGCTGCAGAAGGAGTTAAGTGGAATTTTATACCACCTAGGACACCTAATTTCGGAGGATTGTAGGAGTCGGGGGTTAAAATAATGAAAACACATATGAAAAAAATCGTCGGTGATGAAATAATGACGTTGGAGTATATATACACACTTGTCGTGGAAATTGAAGGAATAATGAATTTGAGACCGATTTCACAATTATCGTTGGACTCAAATGATCTCGAACCATTAACACCTGGTCACTTCCTGACAGCTACAGCAATTACATCAATTATGGAACCTAATGTCACCTCATTACCTATAAACCGTTTGAGTCAATTCAAACAATTAACACAAACGACACAGTATTTTTAGAAACGATTTAATTTGGAATATATTCATCTTCTACCGAGTACACATTGGCTGAAAGGTAGAGTGCAGCAAGTAACAGTAGGAACCGATGGCAAGGTCAGAAGTGCAGTAATCAAAACCAAAAATGGGACCTATGCACGGGGAATCACTAAATTGGCCATTTTGAAAGTCCTAAGTATTACATTCATGAGCTCAAAGTAAAATTCTTACTCCCAAATTTTTTGGCATTTCTCGACGTTTTAAGACCTACTGGTTCTAAAAAAGCAAAAAAAAAATGTATGTCTGTCTGTCGGCCGGCCGGCCGTCCGTCATTACCTACGCTGCAGGGAAAACTGCTGCAGGGATTTCAAAAATGTTTTTCTTCTAAAAATAGGTATACTCAAGGGACAGGTCCAAATGGACGCTGTGTTCGATAACTATACCGGAAGTGTGTCAAAAAAATCATTATGTGGGTCAAAAATAGCAAATTTTCATATTTTTGGGTTAAAAAACGTTCATTTTAAGTGATTACGAGTAGGAACATCAGATTTGGAGAAATCTTGATGGTCGGGATTGGTATGTGAGATCAAAAACTAGATTTTTGCATTATAAGTTTGTCAAACACATATTGTCAAGTGTGTCAAAAGAAAGGTTTTTATTTATTTTCTACCCAATTTTTTTAGAAAAAAATTAAATTAATAGTTTGTATGACATGATATTTTATTATTATTATAGAGAATTATGGCATTATAAGTAAAAAAAGTAAAAATGATTTCATATATTTGTTTAGCCAATTTTTTGGAAAAAGAAAATGAAGCTGTTTTTATGACGTAAATGTAATTTAAAATGAAATTGGACATGGAAATTTTTGAATTTGTTAGTTTTTGAAATATTTTTGGAATTTTGAAAAAGTTTGTATTATTGATTTTGTAATAATTTTTGCAATATTTTTAGAATTTCGGCAAAAGTTTTAATTTTTGATTTTGTAAGAATTTTTGGAATATTTTTAGAATTTTGAAAAATTTTTTATTTATGATATTATTATAATTTTTGGAATTCGGAAAAAATTTTCAATATTTGATTTTGTAATAATTTTTGCAATATTTTTAGAATTTTGAAAAAAAATAGAATTTTTGAATTTCATATATAGATTTTATTTAGAATTTTGGAAAAAGTTTCATTTTTTGATTTTGTAAGAGTTTTTGTAATTGATGAAAATTTGAAAAGAATTTTTCAGAATTTTGAAAAGTTTCAAATTGTTGATTTTATTATAATTTTTGGAATTTTAAAAAAAGTTTTAATATTTGATTTTGTAACAAATTTTGCAATATTTTAAAAAAGTTTAAATTTTTAAGAATTTTTGGAATATTATCGGAATTTAGAATAAGTTTAAATATTTGATTTTATTCTAATTTTTGGAATATTTTTGGAATTTTGAAAAGAGTTTGATTTTATTTAATTTGACAATTTTTTTGGAATTTTGATTATAATTTTCCGGCAACGTATTGATGTTTCGTGTTAGTTTTGTAATAAATTTTTACTTTAACAAAGAGTTATGTTGGATATACATCGCTGCCCAAAATTAAAAACCATGTCCTCATAAAAGTTTTTCGCCGAAAACTATATCAAAATCCTTGACTCAGACCGAAGTCTTGATATCTCAGAGCTGTGAGATTTCAGCCCCTCCATATTTTCATAATTTATTCCGCATTGCAAAATACAAGAAATAGAGGAAGGTGAATGTTTTGTTTTTCGTGTTTGTTTATTAACCAAAATTACAAAGTTAAAATAAATTGGTTGTGACAAACAATATTTGCCCTAATTATTTTATGTTATAAATTTAAGTATTTTCATTTGGCACTACCAAGTTGCATTTCTAGGATCAAAAAAAGAATAAAACGAGTAAAAATTTTACTAAAAAGGAATTGTTAAGGAATGCCAATTTTAGCATTAAAATAATTGTAAAGCAATAATTAAAAAAGTAATTTTCGTTGTGAACCGTGATTTAAGATTTCTACATAGTGGGGTGCTAAGTAAGTTAAGTAGCATTATTAAGTTTAAAAAGATTGTAGTGAGTATAGTAAAAGAAAAGGAGAAAAGGATTATTAAGTGAATTAGAAACTAAACAAAACTAAGTTGAGTTAACTACGTAATTACCGGTTGATTTAAAAAACTCAGAAGTAAACTAACTAAATATAATTTTAAACCGCATTAGTTCATAGTAAATTTTACGATTATAAAAAAACGATATATAACCTGTGGTGACTTTTTCATTAATCGTTTGCGTTTAATTTAAATTCGTTTCAATCTTTTAGCAATAGATTAATAAAGTTTTAGGTACAATTTTTTCTATCTAGTTTTTATAAAACTATTTGCATCTGGTACTTATTTTAAAAACAAATTAATGTAAAAAATTGATTAAAACGTCTAGGAAAAATTAGTTGTCAAAAAAAAAAAAAAAGTATTTTTCCGAGACAACGTTTTGTTGTTACAAAATTGATATTACACACATTCTTTTATTATAAAGTAAAAAATTTAAAAAAGAAGTAAATATTTTCTGTTATAAATAGTCACATTTCATTCTTGTAAATTGATTGGTTGAATAAAGTAAAACATAAGTTATTGCGTAATTAGAAATTTTTATGTGTTACAAACTTATGAGAAACATGTTGGAGGTTCATGATATATCGACAAGGCTACCTAGTTTAAACATATCACGTTAAACATCATATCAACACGTACCTGAAAGTAGAGAGAGAAAGTATATTAACGTTCATATTACATATAAGGGAAATATATATAAAGTGAAGACCCCATCCTCATCGGAACACCACTTTAGAATTGGAGCAAATTGGAGCAATTATATTTATCAAATCTATTGAACACGCAGCACATAAATATAGCGCAGCTACACCCAGCTATATAATTGGTAACCAACCGACGTGATCTGAAGCATCTGTAATCACAACAAAAATCGTGAGTACCAAAAATTGTATTAATTTATTGCTAAAGTTTTTTTTTGTGTTAAATTAAAATATGGGAACTCCAAATAATTCTCCCCCGCGTCCTGCCTCACCCGTGAATACCTTGGGTAATAAAGAAGCCCCCATGACTATTACCCGTCAGCAGTTAGCTGACCTTATTCAAACAAACGTGCAGCAGTTTGTACTACAACAACAATCTACGGCACAGCGGCAGATGCCACCACCTTGCTCACAACCTCCAACAACTGAACCAGATTCAGCTACCGTGAGCAATATTAATTTCGTCAAATTTAAAGCTCCGCAAAATCTTTTCGACCAAAACCCAATTGTCTGGTTCAGGATGTTGGAACTCCAATTCCTAAGTTCGAATATTAAGTCAGAAATGACTAAATATTCACATGCGTTAAGTGCGATCGATTCACGATTGCACAACAAATTGGCACCGTTGCTCTTTAAAGAGATAGGTGATAACCCTTACACTACCTTTAAGTCGGAGGTAATTAAAATTCTAGGTGACAGCGATAAGGCAAAGATCAACAATATTTTGCATAAATTAGTATTGGGTGATAAAAAACCTACTCAGTTGCTAGCTGAATTTAGAATTAACGGTGCTGATGTGAACGATAGTATAATTAAACAACTTTGGATGTCACGTCTTCCTGAAAGCATCCAACTTGTTTTGTCGTCTTTTGAAGATGATTTAACGTTAACGGTGTTGGCAGAACGGGCCGACAATCTGATGGAAACATTGTCACAGAGACAAGTTTGCTTAATGAACGTTCCATCTACGTCTACTTCTGCACAATCAAATAATTCAAACTGGTTTCATCAGGGTGTTTCTCAACCTTATCAAAATCAAAACATTAACGAAATCCTTACTAATTTCAAAACGCAAATGCTGAGTGAAATTCACTCGATAGTAAATGCTGGTCATAGGTCGCGCTCTAAATCTCGTGATAACCGTCGGGGTACCTCTAGATCAAAGTCTAGGGAATTAAAAAATAATTCGGACATTTGTTTTTACCACTCCAGATTTAAAGACAAAGCGCGACGCTGCGTCACTGGATGTAAATTTTTTAAAAATTTCGTCGCTCCGAATAAACCCGAGAGTAAAAAAAACGAGTAAACGATCATCAATACGATGTCAGTAGTATTGATGATCTTCAAGTCAACCGTCTGTTAGTTTTTGAGAATAACTCAAGACTAAAATTTTTAATTGATACTGGAGCAGATGTTTCTGTCATTCCAAAATCAATTTTCAAGTCAAATCCAGCTACTACTGTTTTCAAATTATTTGCGGCAAACGGCACTCCCATTTCTGCCTATGGCACTCATATTCTGCAATTAAACATTGGTCTTCGCAGAAATTTCTCATGGGAATTTATAGTTGCCGACGTTTCGATCCCTATAATCGGATCAGATTTTCTTAAGCACACTGGACTACTTGTTGATATTCAGAGACAGAGGCTCATTGATCCGTCAACCTCTCTGTACTCAATAGGTAGTTTATCTAAATGTGAAGAACCTTCAATTTCCCTAGTCGACAAGACTAAATTACCAACTAAAATTGTCAAAATCTTGGAAAAATTTCCAGAGATTGCTAATACTAATCTCTTTCCAAGTAGTGTGAAACACAACGTGACACACAAACTAGAGACAGTTGGTGCACCTGTTTCTTGCAAAACTCGACGCTTAGCTCCTGAGAAACTTACAATAGCCAAAGCCGAGTTTGAAAAGATGGTGCAATTGGGTATTTGTAGGCCCAGTAAGAGCTCTTGGTCAAGTCCACTACACTTGGTTAAGAAAAAGAACGGAGAATGGCGTCCTTGTGGAGATTATCGTGCTTTAAACAGAATTACTGTTCCCGATCGATATTCCATTCCCCACCTCCAAGATTTTTCGCATCAGTTGGAGGGATGCACAATTTTCTCGTCCATCGATCTTGTTCATGCATACCACCAAATACCAATACATCCGGAGGACATTCCTAAAACCGCAATTTCTACTCCTTTTGGTCTTTTTGAGTTTTGCAAAATGACCTTTGGTCTTAGGAATGCTGCTCAATCGTTCCAAAGATTGATGCATTCCGTATTAACCGGATTCAAGTTTTGCTTCGTTTATCTAGATGATGTTTTGGTTGCATCAAAAAATCTAGAGGAGCATTTAACTCACATACAAATGATTTTTCAGAGATTCTCTGAAAACAGTCTTATCATTAATCCAGATAAATGCATATTTGCAAAATCTGAGATTAAATTTTTAGGCCATTTGGTATCTGAACACGGTATATTACCAGATCGTGAACGTGTTCAAGTCATTAAAGACTTTGAACGTCCCATAAATGTTAAACAGCTTAAACGTTTCTTAGGCATGATTAACTTTTATCGACGTTTTTTACCAGCTGCTGCAGCTGATCAAATTTTACTCAACAACTTCTTAAAGGGATATAAGAAGAATAGTAAAATTCCAATTTCATGGACACCTGAGTCCATTCAAGCCTTTGACAATTGTAAAGATAAATTGTGTAATGCCACTCTTTTAGCTCATCCGTCATCTTCAGCTCGACTAGCAATTATGGTCGACGCATCTGATACAGCGATAGGAGCCGTAGTGCAGCAATTTGTTGAAGAAACCTGGCAACCGCTCAGTTTCTTCTCGGTTCGTCTTAATGATGCACAAATGAAATATAGCGCTTATGATAGAGAACTTCTCGCAGCGTATTCAGGCATCAAGCATTTCAGGTATCTCCTGGAAGGTCGTGAATTTACTTTATTCACTGACCACAAACCTTTAATTTTTGCTTTTAAACAAAATTTAGAAAAAGCATCTCCCCGTCAATTTCGCCATTTGGATTTCATTGGGCAATTCACCACTGATATCCAGCATATTTCCGGCGTCGACAATGTCGTAGCTGACGCGCTCTCTCGCATAGATCAAATACTCATACCAGAGAAAATTGATTATGCTGCAATCGCGGACGCGCAAACCAATGACTCGTAATTTCAAAATATTCTTCAAAGTAACACAACTTTGAAATTCGAACCATTTCCAATTACTTTTAATGAAAGTAAATTGATATATTGTGACACATCAACTGTTATACGTAGGCCATACATTCCAGCACAATTTCGCCAAAGTGTTTTCGATGCATTTCATAAACTTTCGCATCCTGGTGTTAAAGCTTCAACCAAATTACTAACCAAGCACGTTATTTGGTCGTCTATTAAAAAGGACGTTAAACTTATGGCGCAACAATGTATAGCGTGTCAAAAGTCCAAGGTATTTAGGCATACTAAATCACCTCTTGGCACCTTCAAAACTAACTCACAGCGATTCTCGCAAATACACCTCGACATCATTGGTCCTCTACCAATATCGGAAAATCAACGATATTGTGTAACGCTAATCGACCGTTATACTCGGTGGCCCGAAGCGATACCAGTTCCAGACATCACTGCTGGAACAGTCGCGTTCGCTGTATACAACCATTGGATTTCAAGATTTGGTGTTCCAGAATCAATTATAACTGATCAAGGAACCCAATTCGAATCCCAACTTTTCACTGAACTGTCTAACCTATTAGGTTTTAACAGATTCAGAACAACCGCATATAATCCAAAATGCAACGGCATGGTAGAAAGATGGCATCGCACAATTAAATCAGCAATTATGTGTTATGACCGTCCAGACTGGACAAAAATTCTACCTTCAGTCCTCTTAGGTTTAAGAACCTCCTTCAGCGAAGAACTTCAAACAACTTCAGCGGAACTTACATATGGAAGCTCGATAAGAATTCCGGGACAGTTTCTCGAATCTTCTACAAATTCTTTTGTTCCCCAATCTGAATTCGTCAAGGAGTTGAGGAAACATTTTGATGAAATACGGCCAAAGCCAGCATCAGCACACGTTACATCTTCTTCCTTTGTGAGCAAAGATTTGCAAACTTGCTCACATGTATTTTTACGTACTGACGCTGTAAGGAGATCATTACAAGCTCCTTACACTGGTCCTTTCAAAGTTTTAAGTCGCAACAGTAAAAACTTCAATATAGAAATTAATGGCAAAGCAGCCAAAATTTCAATTGATCGGCTTAAACCATGTTATCATGAAAATTTAGGCGATGAACAATTCAGTTCTCTCGCTAAAGCAAATTTTTTGAATCAACCAGATTCAACCACTAAAGTGAATCGTAACGATTTTTCTGAATTTTCTAATAGCAGCAACCAAAACAATTTTTCATACAAATTATTTCCAGCTGATCATACTGATTCTAGTCTGAATCTTAATTTTCCTAATTTTTCTGCGAATCTGAAACAATCAGATGCAACTGGTGTGAATAAATCTAATTCAGTATCACCAAAGCAACCTAAAAAGAAAGTAACATTTAATGATCAGCCTACTGTAATTATTATCCCCAATCAACGAGTTTCTAAATCTGGAAGGATCATCAAAACACCCCAAAAACTTTTAAATTATATTGACCGGTGTTTTGAAAATTTCGAACGAAATATTACCTCCAGTGCTGTCTTGTAGGATGTTTTTGATTTTTGTGTTCTCACTGTCGTCGAACACTGCCGCAATTCTCTTCCTAGCTGTGTTAAATTGGCAGCAACGCTCATTTTTTTTTTTTTTTATTGTACCCAATCCTTTCACTGTTAAATCCCCACTTTTAAACTATTAATTTACTAGTTTCTCTCGTTCTTCTGGCGAATCACTGGTGAGGGAGTGTTATGTGGTGACTTTTTCATTAATCGTTTGCGTTTAATTTAAATTCGTTTCAATCTTTTAGCAATAGATTAATAAAGTTTTAGGTACAATTTTTTCTATCTAGTTTTTATAAAACTATTTGCATCTGGTACTTATTTTAAAAACAAATTAATGTAAAAAATTGATTAAAACGTCTAGGAAAAATTAGTTGTCAAAAAAAGAAAAAAAGTATTTTTCCGAGACAACGTTTTGTTGTTACAAAATTGATATTACACACATTCTTTTATTATAAAGTAAAAAATTTAAAAAAGAAGTAAATATTTTCTGTTATAAATAGTCACATTTCATTCTTGTAAATTGATTGGTTGAATAAAGTAAAACATAAGTTATTGCGTAATTAGAAATTTTTATGTGTTACAAACTTATGAGAAACATGTTGGAGGTTCATGATATATCGACAAGGCTACCTAGTTTAAACATATCACGTTAAACATCATATCAACACGTACCTGAAAGTAGAGAGAGAAAGTATATTAACGTTCATATTACATATAAGGGAAATATATATAAAGTGAAGACCCCATCCTCATCGGAACACCACTTTAGAATTGGAGCAATTATATTTATCAAATCTATTGAACACGCAGCACATAAATATAGCGCAGCTACACCCAGCTATAAACCTTTAAAACAATTTTGAAACAAAAAATGAGGATTTTCAATTTATATCCAGTGTTACCAATTGTGTGGTTGCATGGATATCCATAGGTTTGTCTTAACATATTTTTTCAAAATATGTTTGGACTTACTTATCGATAGACTGTTCTGAAATAGGCAAGAAGTCAACATATGCTTTTTGAAATTCAGAGAAATACTTCTTGGTGTCTTCGTTGAAATGATGGTTTTACCGATCAGAAGCTATCAGCAACCATTTTACTTACAATTTCATATAGAACTAAGTTTTTTATAAAAACTATTTCAAGTAGCGTTTACTCCATTTGCTCTTACTTTATTTGTTTTAACATCATAATAGCAGCGCTAATTGGAATTTCATGGTCTTTGTCACATGAAGAAGAGTTGATGTAAATTAGCTCATGAGAATAATTCTCAGTTTCCTGATTTCAATCAATACGAAAATACTTGAAAAATGAAAATGACAATAAAAAAATGGTTGAATTTCTGTTTGGTATAAAATTCTAACAAGTCAATTGGTTTTTTTTGTAAGTAGTATTAATTTATAGTTTAATTAAATTAAAAGAAGTAGACAATTGAACTTATAGCAAAATAATAGATAAATTTGTATTGAAATTAAATTAATTAAATTGATCGGAAATAGTTCATCGGTATGGCTCTAATTTTTTTTATTTTTGTTTGTTGTCGCGATAACAAGTATTAAACTTTGACATTTTTTTTTATAATGTTAGCACTTATTCTAATAAATTGAATTATGCTTAATTGTGTGACTACAATAAATTAAAAAAAAAGAATTATGAATTTTAGTAAATGCAATAAATTTCAGTTATTTGAGTTATATATATTGTAGTGCGCGATATTAAAAAAAGTCAGTCAAGTGCGAATAAAATTCGCTCGCTGTGGGTTCCGTGAAAGTAAAACAACAAACTGACAGAAATAATTTAAATAAAGTTGTGTTGTAGACTTTTTATATTGGTAGACTATTGGCACATAAAAATGATTTTTTACTTGTAAATTTCAATAGCCAAATCATTTGAAAATTGATTCAAATTATACACAAAATCTCGCTAAATATTATAAACACATCTCGTTAAATATTAGCAATACCAGTTTAGGATAACTGAAGAGAGATTCAATTACACCAACCGTAAATGGTTTAAATTGGAAAATATACATTATGAATTCAAATAACAATTCAATAAAAATTGACAATAATTTAAAAACTATGCACCGTAAAATTCAAAAAAAATTTACAATGTTTCTTAAATTAAATGCTCTTCCACATGACACCCTACTCGTTGGGATCAAAAATGTTTTTTTCACCCTTCTCTAATCTCATCCCCTCGAAATACAGAAACACAATTATATGATACTTCGCTATAATTTTCGTTCAGAGTTTATCTAACTCTCTTTCTCTGTGAATTTTTTCAAATTTTTCTGTCAATTAAGCTCGAAACCCAAGGGGAGGGGGACCAACTTTTTGTTGCACTTTTTTGACAACAATTCAAAAACAGTACACCGCAAAATTCTAAAACGAATTGGAATATTTCTTAAATTAAGTGCTCTTTCATTTGATATTCCACATGACTGGGTTTTAAATGGTGTTTTTTCCCTTTCTCATTCCCACCCCTTTAATAAATGAGATTATGCGTATTTTACACTCCCTTATATTTTTCGTTCAAAATTTACCTTTTTTCTATATTTTCAAAAACTTTTAAAGTTGAATTCGAGCCCTTTCATATGATACGTTATTTGACACGGTAAAAAAAAGTATTTTCTTAAAGGCCCTACATAACAGTCCCGTAAAACAAACGGAAACAACTTTTTTTTGTATCCGTCATCTTCAGGGGATAGGTTAGTTTTATGCGCATGTTAAATATCAGGTCCATAGGATTTATATCTTCTAAGATAATCGATTTTAATACAAAAACACATCGTAGTCTCACCAATAGTGTTCCGTATAAAAACGGAACCCTAAAAACGAAAAGATAAGTTAATACTAAGAATAATAATGTTTTAATTTTTTTTTGGTTCAGTTTAATATTATTTCTTAAGTCTTATCGTGCCATGACAGTTGTTATATTATTGATTGGTCCATAATAAAGAAAAACAAAAATTAAATAGTTGACTATAGTCAATATTTGGGTACAAAAATACTGTTCCAGTTCACAGGTTTTATTTGACACAAGTGATACAACCGATTTATAATAGTATCCAGCAATCAGCTGTACGTTTTTTATGTAGCTATTATGTTTGGTGGTATTTAACATTATAACAACAATCCGAGCTGTACACTATCCAACCATCATCT
Source organism: Diogma glabrata (assembly GCA_963693315.1). Taxonomy (NCBI): domain Eukaryota; kingdom Metazoa; phylum Arthropoda; class Insecta; order Diptera; family Cylindrotomidae; genus Diogma; species Diogma glabrata. The sequence continues at coordinate 107,139 of CAVNZG010000261.1, forward strand.
TTAATTTTTTGGATGCAGTTATAATTTTTTTATCAACAATTGATGAAAATTGATTTGTATTATGCTATTATTCTGTTTCAACAATTGCTTTGGGGAAATTTTGAAATTTTTGTTTACAATTCAAAATTTGTGATGGGCTGAGGAGATATTTAATCGAACTTTCAGACTGAGACTAGTAGGTATTTAAATCTCAAGGCCACATTATCGAAAACGCACTGTGTTTCTTACTCACATCAATTGAAAGATGAGAACAAAAATTGAACCGTGCTGAAGTTTGAGCTTAATTGAGCAGCTGGTCTAATTGAATGTCGTTAGGTTTAGTAGATATATTTATTTTATGTGGACAAATTGCAATTGCATGAGCTTTTTCGATTTATGGTCAGTTTTATGTATGATTTGTGTTATTTTGACTAGTTTTTATTATTTTGATACCCAGAGCGTCCTCGAAACATATATTTTCAACAAATATTTGGACTGTATTATCAATAAAATGTTGCAAAATAGGCCAGAGGTAGACTTATGCTTTTTGAACAACATGAACTGTGCTGAAGTTTGAGTTCGATCGAATAATTGGTCTAAGAATGCCAGCAGGTTTAGTGGATAGTTTTAGTTTATATTAACATATAGCAGGCAATCGCCTATGGCAGGCAATCGGCAAACATTCTCGATTTATGACCAGTTTTATGCAGCCATTATGTTATTGTGTCTAATTTTGATTATATGGATAAGGAGAGCTAATTCTCAGCGTATTTTGTCAAAATATATTTGGATTTGAACCTATCAATAAAATGTTTAAAAATAGGCAAGGGGTAAGCCTTTGGTTTTTGAAATCCAGAGAAATGAGATGCCTCAAATTTTAGTTGTAGGACCAATAAGTTGGTTGTAGGTTAGTTGTAGGACCAATAAGCTGAAGAAGCAGATCAAAACATTGATTGGGACTTAAAACATTCCGTTAGCACTTATGATACATGGACTCTTACTTTAAATATTGGTCTCAGGCGTGCGTTCTGTCAGATCTTTATTATCGCCGAAGTAACCATCCCTATTCTTGGAGTTGATTTCTTGAACAAGTTTGGCCTCCTAGTGGACGTCAAAAATCGACGTTTCGTCGATCTACTTACATTCTTGTTCACTCTCGCTAGAATCTCCACTTTTCCAACGCTCTCACTAACAATTAATTATAACGATACGCTTGATATCAAAATTCAAGAAATCCCTAACGATTTTCAGGGTATCACTACTCCCCATGATCTGGCTAAGCCGGTCAAACTCAACGTGACTCACGGTCCTCCTATTGAGACTCACGGTCCTCCCGTTTTATGTAAGTATCCTCGACTTGCTCCTGACAACCTAGCCATCGCAAAGACGGAATCTGATTTAATGTTATCTGAAGGCATTTGCTGACCGTCTAACAGCCCTTGATTATCTTCTCTCCATTTCGTTCAAAAGAAGAACGGCGAGTGGAGATCTTGCGGTGACTACCGTTGTCTAAATAATATCACTATTCCTGATAAATGAGGTAAAGGTCAAGTTCAGGATTTTTCACATCAACTGTATGGATGCACATTTTTCTCCAGAATTGATCTCGTCTGCATATATCATTCAATTCCTATTGATGAGTGAGAAATTGCAAAAACTGCAATTTCAACTCCATTCGGACTCTTCGAGTTCGTTCGAATGACTTTCGGGTTGCGAAACGCTGCGCAATCTTTCCAACGGTTTATTCATTCCCTTTTCCGAAACCTAAATTTCTGTTCAATTTACATAGCTGACCTCTTTCTTTCTTTTAAAACCTTTGAAGAACACCTTGAAAATCGAAGAACTGTTTTGGAGCGTCTTTCTGACGCAGGTCTAATTATCAATGTTGATAAATGCTTTTTAACTAATACCGACGTTGACTTCCTCAGAGATTCGATCGATTCAACTAGAATCAAACGTATTCCTGAGCTTGTCCATACTTTTAATCGTTACGAACGTTCCGAAAAAGTAATGCGACTCCGTCGTTTTTTTGGAATTATTAACGTCTACCGCAGATTCATTCCTCATGCTGGTGGCATTTAAGCCATTCTCAATGATTTTCTTAAACGTTCCAAAAACAATGACAAACTCGTCATTCAAGGGTCTGAAGATGTTCTACAAGCCTTAAATTTTTGCAAGCGGTAAATCAATGAAGCAACAACTTTTTTTCGCCTCTCATGTTCTGCTCAACTTGCCGTAATGGTCGACAAGGCATGTGGCGGCGTTGTCCAAAAAAAAATTAAGGATTGTTGGACACCACTTAGCTTCATCTCTGTACGACTTAATGATTCGCAGCAAAAATACAGCGCATATGATTGCGAGCTTCTAGCAGATTACTATGCTATCAAACATTTGCAGCATTTCCTTCAATGTCGAAACTTTACTCTCTTCACTGATCATAAACTTCTCATCTATGTTTTGTTGCATAATCCTGCTGAAGCAAGTCCTCGCCAAATTAAACACTTAGATTTCGTCAGTCAATTCATGGCTGAAATTTGCTACATCTTTGTAATTGATGATGTGGTTGCCGACACCCTTTCTCGTTGAGCAAATATCACTTCTAGAAAACATTAACTACAACGAAATTTCTAACGCTCAGTTCAATGATCTTGAACTCAAGGAATTAGTGAACACTAGTCCCACACTTCAATTCTGATCCTTTCCATTATCGTTTGGCAATTCTGGTGCCAAAACTATTATGTGTGAAACCTCTTCGGGTGATCCAACGCCGGCTGGCCGTCCGGCCGTCATTACCTACGCTGGAGGGAAAACCGCTGGAAGGATTTCAAAAATTTTTTATCTAAAAAATAGGTATACTCAAGGGACAGGTCCGAAAGGACGCTGTGTTCGATAACTGTACCGGAAGTGTGTCAAAAAAATCATTATGTGTGTCAAAAATAGCAAATTTTCATATTTTTGGCTTAAAAAACGTTCAATTTAAGAGATTACGAGTAGGAACATTAAATTTGGAGAAATCTTGATGGTCGGGATTGGTATGTGAGATCAAAAACTAGATTATTGCATTATAAGTTTGTCAAAAAAATGTTGTCAAGTGTGTCAAAAGCAAGGTTTTTATTTATTTTTTGCCTAATTTTTTTAGAAAAAAATTAAATTAATAGTTTGTATGGCATGAAATTTTCGTATTATTATAGAGAATTATGGCATTATAAGTTTGTCAAAAAAATAATGTCAAGTGTGTCAAAGAATAATTTCATTTATTTTTTTAGGCCAATTTTTTGGAAAAAAATGTAGCTGTTTTTATGACGTAAATGTGAAAATGAAATTGGACGTAAAAATTTTTGAATTTGTTATAGTTTTTGAAATATTTTTAGAATTTTGAAAAAAATAGGAATTTTGAATTTTATATAAATATATATTTGGAATTTTGAAATAAGTTTCATTTTTTGATTTTGTAAGAATTTTTGGAATATTTTAAGAATTTTGAAAAATTTTTTAGTTCTTGATTTTATTATAATTTTTGGAATTTTGGAAAAAGTTTTAATTTTTGATTTTGTAACAATTTTTGCAATATTTTTCGAATTATGGAAAAGTTTAAATTTCTAAGAATTTTTGGAATATTTTCGGAATTTAGGAAAAGTTTAAATAATTGATTTTATTCTAATTTTTTGAATATTTTTGGAATTTTGATAAAAGTTTGATTTTATTTAATTTGACAATATTTTTGGAATTTGGATTATAATTTTCCGGCAACGTGTTGATGTTTCGTGTTAGTTTTGTAATAAATTTTTAAACAGAGATAAAAAATACTTGTACTTTAACAATGAGTTATGTTTGATATACATCGCTGCCCAAAACTAAAAACCATGTCCTCATAAAAGTTTTTTGCCGAAAACTATATCAAAATCCTTAACCCAGACCGAAGTCTTGATATCTCAGAGCTGTGAGATTTCAGCCCCTCCATATTTTTATATTTATTTTTGTATAATTATTTTTTTATTATGTGAAAATATAAGAAATAAAAGGGAACAGAGACGAACAAAAAGAGTTTTTGGATTTTAAAAGTTCAATTTGCGTAGTAGTTGGATCGGATAGTTAAGAAACATTATCTAGGTATCTGTATAGGTCAGAAGTTATTGCGCCTAGAAACAGTATTAAAATTTTTCAAACATTAAACATTTAAATTCAATTGTTAATAAAATTTATCGTCGTTTACGTTTATTTATCTATAACAGTAATAAAAAAAAACTATTTAATAGTACTTACATTTGTGATAAATTTTTAATTTTTTAATTAAATAAAATTATATAAACTAGACTGAAAAGCAAAGTCGTGTGGTAAAGTCATATGACAATTTGGAATGAAATAAAATAAATTACAATTTAAATGGTCTATCGTTATACATATAGTTAAGAAAAGAAGTTAAGAAAATGTTAGACGGCCATGTTGGGTGGATTAGATTTTTTTTTCTTTGATTTTTAGTTGAGTCATGAGAATGATGTACTAACATAATTACAATAAGGAGAGTTGTGATATGGCCGCTCATCTATCTTAAAAGTCTGGATTGTGTATCCTGCAGAGATGGTTTTCGTTATTTTTGATAATTTTTAAATTTTTTTGTTTGTGAGATGGTCAGAAAAATCTTTGCAAAAATTAGTAGTCTCGATCTCTTTGACGATCAAAAACTTTACTCTACTCAGAGTTCACAAGATCGTAAGTGGTTTTTAATTAAAACAACAAATTCAAAGCGTATAAAAAAGAAATAAAAAATCAGTATTCTCCAAAATCACTTTTTTCGACTTAAAAAGACCCAAACACTACCACTCTGGAGCCTCAAGTTGGACATCGTCATGTCAAAAGACGTCTGTTGGATCTATTTATAAATAAAAAGAAATTGTCGACTCGGTTACGAAACAGGTGACAGGTAAGCAAAATCATTTTTAAAGTTAGCCAATTAAATACAAAAATTATCACACCAATGTTATTAACACAATTTAAATTATTAAATAAAAGTTTATCATTCTTACAACTTTCACCCCAATTTTCAAACTCAAAAAATATCAATAAATAATCCTCACTTTTTACAAACAATTTCGAAACAATATAAATTATAAACATAAAACACTAATTTACACAAACAATAAAGAGTAGCAAACAAAAGGATATTAATTCTAATTTTCGTGTCCTTAAAATAAATACGTTGTCAATTATACTAATTACGCTTTAATTTTACAAATTTTTTCTTCTAAATTTTTCTCAATTTCTTTTGTATTTAGTTTTCCTTAAATAACCTCGTATTATCATCATCTTAACTGTTGTTTTTGTTAACATCGTTAAATGAGTCAACTTCAACAATTGAATATTTCTTTCTGTCTTCTTCATTTTGTTCACATTCAAATATTTTGAAATTTGTATGAAATGTCAATAACATAATTATTGGAAACGAAATAAAATAAGGAAACCTTAAACTGTGGTGCTCCACATAATTATTATAGGTCTAATCAAACAACACAACTCAAAAGCTCTCAAAACGTAACAAAAGTTTTATTCAAATTTTTTTGATATTTATTACCAAAATCTCAACCTTTTTGTAATCTTCGTACAAAATCAAATCAAATTTTTTCCAATAAATATTTTTCTTTTCTTATTTACTTTTTAATATACAATATAACTTAAAAAGTCCTTTTCAGGAGCTTTATTACAATCATAAAAAATCAAACCGAAAAAAATGATATCAAACCATAAATTGTAATGACTCTTTTTTTATGATTTTTGTATTTAACGATTTCGAAAGGTGTAACAGAGCTTATAACTCTATTTATTAGGTGTTATCGTTGGAAATTTTTGGAAATTTGATGTGAAAATTAGATGCATGAATAAATTAGACACTAAATCAAAACTTTTATTAGTATTTAGATCAAAAGATGTTTTTGCTTTGTTTTTATTATAATTATATATTTTCAACACAATTTATTGAATTCATGGTTTCCATAACATACTTCACTAATATTCATTATCACAGACAGTTTCACCCATAGACAAATAAAAGTAAAACAAAAAATGGTCAGTTTTTTTGTTTATTTTATTTTTCAAGCTTTTAGGCTTTACGAGTGTAAATTGATGGAATCGTAGAAAATCTATAAAGATTTTACTGCTTATGGTTTTTATTTCACTCTGAATATAAATTTTTTGGGTTACATTAATGAGATTATAAAAATATTTAGTAGCAAGTTTGATTTATTTAATTTGTGTTATTTTTAAAATCACAAAACGATTTCGTTTACATCCATGATATATGTAATGGAATAGTGAATAGGACTACTAATTTTAAGTTCACAAAATGTCTCTGCAGTTATTGCAAAACATGCATTCTTATTATAAGCTAAGTTTTGCCACAAAATTATTTTTTTCAGCTCAGTTTTTACGTTGATATTGATTACTACTCTAAAAACTTTCTTCGAATAATGCAAAAAAAATGAAAAAGACATTTCTCTACGATTTTTAATTTTCCCAAATGGGATAGGAGGTTCTTGAATATCGGTTGAAACTCAGAGCGTGTTGATGAGAATAAAAACTTGTTTGTGGATTGTAACGAAGCTGTTGTCTGGAAAAAAATTTAGTTCCGGAAAACTTTCTTTTGCATAAATCAACGGGATCTATACAACTTATCGTTTCTTTTATTCTTATCTTTCTCCACCCAATTTTCAATGATTTTCTTTAAATCGTTTTCTGTCTCACTTTTATATGTTGTTGATTCATCATTTTTGAACTAAGGTTTGAACTAATTGTTGTGAATGAAAAAACCATACCATAAAGAGTAGAGTTGCTTGACTATTTACTTGAAAAAAAAACCACAGTTTAGCATTTACAGCTGTAGATTAAAACATATATTTTTCCTTGTTTGCTAATTATAATGGAATAAAAGGAAGAGGGAAGGTTTGGTAAAGGAAGGTTTGGTTGAGTTTTTCCTTTTTTTTTGTATCAGTGGATACATATTTTTTGTTTAATAAAAAAAAAATTGTGGTATAATTATCCGTAGAACCAGACTTCCATAATTCTAAAAATATTCCAAAAATTATTACAAAATCAAAAATTGAAACTTTTTTCAAAAATCCAAAAATTATAATAAAATCAATAAATAAAAATTTTTCAAAATTCCAAAAATATTCCAAAAATTCTTACAAAATCAAAAATTAAAACTTTTACCAGAATTCTAAAAATATTGCAAAAATTATTACAAAATCAAAATTACAAACATTTTTCAAAATTCCAAAAAAATTTCAAAAACTATAACACATTAAAAAATTTCAATGTCCAATTTCATTTTCAATTACATTTACGTCATAAAAACAGCCACATTTTTTTCCCAAAAACTTGGGTAAAAAAATAAATGAAATCATTTTTTGACACACTTGACATTATTTTTTTGACAAACTTATAATGCCATAATTCTCAATAGTAATAATAAATTTTCATGTCATACGAACTATTAATTTTATTGTTTTCTACAAAAATTGGGTAAAAAATAAATATAAATCTTTCTTTTGACATACTTGACAACGTTGTTTTGACAAACTTATAAAGCAATAATCTAGATTTTAGTCTCAAATACCAATCCTGACTATCAGGATTTCTCCAAATTCAATGTTCCTACTCGTAATCACTTAAAATGAAAGTTTTTTAAGCCAAAAATATGCAAATTTCTTTGTTTTGACACACTTGACGATTTTTTTGACACACTTCCGGTACAGTTATCGAACACATCGTCCTTTCGGGTATTTTCATTGAATAAACCTATTTTTAAAAGAAAAAAATTTTCAAATCCGTCCAGCGGTTTTCTAGATATCGTAGGTTGTGACGGTCGGACGGCCGGCCGACAGACAGGCATACATTTTTTTTGCCTTTTTAGAATCAGTAGGTCCTAAAACGTCGAGAAGTGCCAAAAAAAAGGAGGGCAAGAACTTCACTTTGAGCTCATGAATGTAATACTTGGGTCTTTCAGACCGAAGTAATAACAACTAAATTTATTTTTCCAAAAAATTATCTAAAAAATAAATGGTATCATTTTTTTGACACTCTTGACATTATTTTTTTGACTTACTTATATTTCTCAATAATAATAATAAAATTTTATGTCGTACAAACAATTAATTTAATTTTTCCAAAAAATTAAGTGAAAAAATAAATAAAAATCTTTCTTTTGACACACTTGACAACATTTTTATGACAAACTTATAATAAAAAAATCTAGATTTTGGTCTCACATACCAACCCCGACCATCAGTATTTCTCCAAATTCAATGTTCCTACTCGTAATCACTCAAAATGAAAAATTTTCAAGCAAAAACTATGCAAATTTCCATGTTTTGACACACATGAAGATTTTTTTGACACACTTCCGGTACAGTTATCGAACACATCGTCCTTTCGTCTCTTCCCATTGAGTAAACCTACTTTTAGAAAGAAAACAAATTTTGACATCCGTCCAGCGGTTTTTTAGATTTCGTAGGTTGTGACGGCCGGACGGATGGTCGGCCGGCCGACAGACAGACAAACATTTTTTTTTTGCTTTTTTAGAATCAGTAGGTCCTAAAACGTCGAGAAATGTCTAAAAAAGTGGGGGTAAGAATTTCACTTTGAGCTCATGAACGTACTACTTAGGTCTTTCAGACCGAAGTAATAAAATCATTCGTCTTTTACAAAAAAAAATATTGCGACGCTGATGCATAGGCTAACTTCACCACAGCTCTGGAAACATAGTGTTCTGGATATATAATGAGCTAATATCCATAAAATACTTTAACTAGAAGCTAACCAATATTATGGACTTCGTAGTTCTAATAATAAAAATATTAAAGCAGGCAGTAGTATCCCAACAAACATAAATTCTGTTGTACGAGAAAAAGTAAACAAAAATTTTATCGGAAGTTACAAAGCGGAAGTAAGGATGCAGAACTGTTGTAAACCGTACTAAATGTGTATATACCAAATTTCATCCAACTCGATTATCAGGTACAGAAGTTATTGAGCTTCCAAAATAACAGGTGCTTGGAGGACCCCCTACCACTTTGTTCACTTTCGCTAAAAAAACTAATCAGTTCCTTGCCATACATATTTGCATCTTTTTGCAAAGTGTAATCAAAATTACTTAACGAACGAATTTTTTTTTTACCGGAAGTAAAAAACTGGAAGTTGGGATGCAGAATTTTTGTAAATCATACTAAATGCTTATGTACCAAGTTGCATCCAATTCGATTATCAGGTACAGATGTTATGTTATAGAGCTTAAAAAAAACAGGTGTATGGGACACCCCCACCACTTTGTTCACTATCGCTCAAAAACTAATCAGTTCTTTGCCATACATGTTTGCATATTTTTCCAAAGTGTCATCAAAATTGTGGTTCACGGACGAATGCTGTGTGCTCCCAACAAACATTGAAAAAATGATGACACATTAAACAGGTGTTCGGGAGACCCCGTACCACTTATCCCAATATTGTCCAAAAACTAATCAGTTCCTTGTCATTTAAGTTTCCATCTTTTTCCAAAGTGTCATTAGAATTGATTAATGAATGAAGTCTGTATGCTCCCAATAAACTTTAAAAACAAAGTGTGAAAAGTCAGCAGTTGTATGGTAGAACCCCCGCCACTTTGGTCAATGTATCCCAAAAGATGATAATTATCTTTTCACACTAATTGGAACCCTATTCCATAAGTTTCATCATAATCATTGCATTATTGTAGGCTGTAGTGTGCATAAAGACACTGAAAAAACTTCAAAAAAGTACAAAAAAAATTGTTTTTACCGGAAGTGAAAAACCGGAAGTTGGGAAACAGAACTATTTTAAACCGTACTACATACTCATGCACTATGTTTCATCCAATTCGCTTATCAGGTACAGATGTTATAGAGCTTTCAAAAAAACAGGTGCTCCAGGGACCCCCCCACCACTTTGTTCACTATCGCTCAAAAACTAATCAGTTCTTTGTCATACATGTTTGCGTCTTTTTCCAAAGTGTCATCAAAATTCATTCACGAATGAATGTTTTATGCTCCCAACAAACATAAAAACTTTGTAGAAAAAACCACCTGTTGTATGGTGGACCCCCAAACCCTTTATCTAATGTGCCCCAAAAGCTGATAAAATCTTTCTGACATGTTATTTAAAAGCTTTTTGCAACGTTTCATGAAAATCGATCGGTAATTGTAGGCTACGTAGGGATAAACACCTGAAAAAAAAACTTTTTAACCGGAAGTGACAAACCGAAAGTTGGTATGCAGAAATATTGGAAACAGTACTAAAACCTTGTATACTAGGTTTCAATAAGATCATAGCCCGGGATCAGACGTTATTCAAGATTTAAACTTAGAGGTGTTCGGGAGACCCTCCGCCATTTTGTCCAAATTTGAAATGAATCCAGATCTTCCATTTTCAAGCAAACTTGTATCATTTGCCAAAGTTTCATCAAAATCCTATGCAGAAAACTCAACCAAACCAAGGTTGAAGAAGAAGGTTGTGAGTTTCACTGTGGTTTTTTTTTTATATGTTCACCGATTCCTCGAAAACGGCCCGTTCGATTTGGATGATTTAAATTGTATTCTATTTGAGTTTATTCCGAATGGGTCTCATAATTTTTTTTATGATGGGAAAAATACCGCTATTCAGAAAATTTGAAAAAACCATATTTTTTATGCATTTTCGTTGATTTCGTCAAAACATATTATTCTGTTTGGGTGTTGTGGGCAGTATTATATTGCTATACTTGCCGAGGTTATCGTAAATAATTTTCTATGACAGGAAATATGTATGTCGTTTGTACCAGAAATCGCAAAATCATCATTAATAGACTGTCACTGATGAAAGTTTTCCCGGTATTTGAAGTTATTACTTTTAAAACGTTTTCTATCCGACATTTGCTTTATGACTACATTAAAAATAAAAAAATAAAAAAACTTTTAAAAAAAAATAGAACCGACTTGAGAAAAAACAAAAGAGGCACAAAAAGTGAAAAATAACTCAATTGTTGCTTTTAGAGACAAAAATACGTTACATTTTGATTAATTTAATTTATTATACCTTTTACACAAAAATTACGCTTTTAAACAAAGTTACTATATTAAAATAGTTATATTTTATTATAATTATTATAGGTTTTATAATAGTTATTATATCTTAAAAGTTATTTGTAGTACAAAACTGTTCGAAGTCGGTGCCACATTGACGAAAAACTTACTAATATGTCTCGGGCTTGGCACAGATTTCCAACAGTTTTGTACTACAAATAACTTTTAAAATATAATAACTGTTATAACAACTATAATAACTATAATAATTATAATAAAAAATAACTATTTTAATATAGTACCTTTGTTTGATAGCGTAATTTTTTGTCTATAGTATAATTAAATTAAATTAATCAAAATGTAACGTATTTTTGTCTCTAAAAGCATCAATTGAGTTACTTTTCACTTTTTTGTACCTCTTTTGTTTTTTCAGAAGTCGGTTCTATTTTTTTTTTTTTTAAGATTTTTTTATTTTTAAATAAAAACTTAAATTAATAGTTTAAATCGTTTCGTATAATCGAGAGGGGACTTTACCACATTAAATTTCACCACTATATCTAAAATTTTAATATAATTATTTGAAGACGCTGTAGTAGGCACTTGACGAAACATTTTAATATTATTTCAAATTTTTTTTTATTTTACTTGTTTTAATTTTCGCAATAAATACAAATTATAATTATTATTTTATTTTTATTTAAACATAATATATATGTATATTTATATTCCTGTCCGATTAATTTCGGTTGTTACACCACTATCAAGAGCTTGAAAAATATATGATTAAAACAAACAGATTATATTAATATAAATATATATTTTTCAAGTTCTTGATAATGGTGTAACAACTGAAATTAATTGGACAAGAATTTAAATATACATATATATATTATGTTTAAATAAAAATAACAATAAAATATTAATTATGATTTGTATTTATTGCGAAACTTAAAATAAGTAAAATAAAAAATTTTAAAATAATATTAAAATTTTAATGTTTTTATATTCACTAGCGCTTTCACCAAATTCAAAGCTAGTTGATGTCATAGACTTTTCTTAAAAATTATTCAAATATTAGTAATATAAGACCCTATATAAGTGTAGTTCAAAAAGAATTGTTAACAAAGAACTTAAAGAGTGAAACTGTGCTTTAAGTAGTCTCTATAAAAGTTCGCATGAAAACATTATCAAAAAGTCCAAGCGGCACGTATATCCGCTAGAAATAGGTAAATTTCGAGATCGGACAGTTTTGTGCGCCAGTAGAATCTGATGTATCAGATTAGTTTAAACAACACAAACTAATTTCGAACAGATATCGAACAAATTTTAAAAAGAAAATTAGCTACATATAAGTAAAACTATATCTATCCAATTTTGCGACAAACAAATATCAAATCTACCACAGAACATGTGTGTGTGACAATTTATGACACAAACCTACGCTATATCATATGTCGTCCAATTACTGCAAAATATCAAAATAGCTTATTTCTAAGAAAAAAAATTTATTTCTTCTATTCAAACCTTTTTATTTTTTTTTTCATTGACTGTTATAAGGTTTTTGAAAATTGTAGTTATGGATTGTTGCAAACTTTTTTGTTGAAGCCAACAAGTCAAAAACCTCTAACTGCAGAGGTTTATATTTATAAGAAACGGATTACAATGTTTCCACAGATTCTAAATTTATGAAGTTTTTAAAAATATTAGTATCCAAACGGCCGTTATAGCGGATTAAAAAAACGAATTTTTTTTCTAGTATAAAGCCTCTAGTTATTTAACCATGTCTCAGATTTTTCTGATTTACGAACTTGTCCAAGATATTAATAAAACACACATGTTTAGGGAAGGTTTTTAGATCTGGCTCTACAAATGCAACCGTGAGAGTGCCGGTTGATTCAAACGCATTTTAGGTTTTACAAGCTTTTTTGTTGGAGCCGCTCACTCAGAAACCTCCAACTGCAGAGGTCTCTTTTTTGAAAGAAACTGATTAAAAAGGTTTCAAAGATTCTAAATTTATGAAGTTTTTAAAAATATTAGAATCCAAACGGCCGTTATAACGGATCTAAAGAACATAGTTTTTTTCTAGTATAAAGCCTCTAGTTTCTTAACCATGTGTCGGATTTGGCTGATTTACGAACGTGTTCAAGATATTAATAGAACGCACGTTTTTATAAAAGGTTTCTTGATCTGGCTCTACAAATGCGACCATGAAAGGGCCGGTTGTTTCGAAAAAAAAAAATTTTTTGCAAATTTTTTAGTTGGAGCCACTCACTCAGGAACCTCTATCTGCAGAGGTCTATTTTTAAAACAAATTGATAAAAAAAACTCCAATTTTAAACTTCAATTTTAAATTTGTTAATTTTTTTAAAATATTAGTATTCAAACGGCCGTTATAACGGTTTTAAAAGATCAATTTTTTTTAGAAAAAAGACTCTAGTTCCTTAACAACGTGTCGGATTTTGCTGATTCACGAGCTTGACTGGGATATTAATAGAACACACAAGTACAGAAAGTTTTTTTGATCTACATCAACAAATGCGACCGTGAGAGTGCCGGTCGTTTTCGTTCGTTATATCTCATATCGTTTATATATATATATATATATATATATATATATATATATATATATATATATATATATATATACATATATATATATACATATATATATATATATATATATATATATATATATATATATATATATATATATATATATAGAAATGATAATAATAATAATAATAATATATATAAATATATATATATATATATATATATATATATATATATATATATATATATATATATATATATATATATATATATATATATATATATATATATATATATATATATATATATATATATATATATATATATATATATATATATATATATATATATATATATATATATATATATATATATATATATATATATATATATATATATATATATATATATATATATATATATATATATATATATATATATATATATATATATATATATATATATATATATATATATATATATATATATATTGTACAAAGTGGATCTCGCATTCGCAATATTCGCCAAAAAAAATTCACATTAGTGGACTGTCATTCACCAAAAAAAATAATAGTCACTTTGTAGAAATTGTTCACGGAATTAATAAAAAAAATCAATCCTAATATCTTCAATTTTAAATACTTTATTTAAAAATATAATTTTATTTCACAAACAAAAAAATTCACTTAATTATATTTTTTGAAATTTTTATTCACAATCGCCAAATATATGAAAAATGAAGAGAGGAAAAAATCTTTGCGCTTCGTTTATATACTACTCTAGTGCTACAGTTTAAGAAATGGTTGGATTACTAAAACTGCTACATAAAAACAAAGATTGTACTAAACCCACATCTGCACTCCATCCACTTCTGTCAACCAAACGTCAACAATATAAATTATAAACATTGGTGTGTAAAATTATTTGTTTGTTTTCCTAAGTATAAATTATTTGTTTTCTTTTTTATTTGTTATTATTTGTTTTCTTTTTTATTTTAGGAACACATCAAATTTGTCGTAGACAAGCTCCCACTTTTGACCTTTAAACGGTCAAGACATCATGACACCCGGCAATCTACATAATTTGTTCACATGCCTCTCGATGCGGATGTTTGCTTTGGTCTTCAATTCCACACGTCGAACTGTGCCGTTTGGATCAGGAAAAACTTCAGTGATTCGGCCCAAGAGCCATTTATTTGCTGGTAGATTGTTGTCTGATATCATTACCAACTCTCCTACTTTGAAATTTTGTTTTTTAAGTGTCCATTTTTCTCTTTGTTGCAGACCATGTATGTAATCACG
>CAVNZG010000262.1:0-7500 GCA_963693315.1 Diogma glabrata
AAGGTCCCAGGTTCAAAGATAAAGTCCCATTTGACCAAAATTCTAATTTAGTATATAAAGTTGTTTGTTCTTGCTTGTCAGAATATGTTGGTAATACAAACCAATATATAAGAAAAAGGATCAACGAACAATTAATGTATCTAACAACAATGATCCTTCAGTTTCGAAAAGTGCCTTATCCGAGCATCTCAAGAATACAAAACATAAAATTGGCCTGAAAGACAATGTTTAAATTCTTGCTAAAGAATCCAACTATCAAAAACGAAGAATCATGGAAATGATAATGATTAGAAAAAGTCAAAAAACAAACAAATCTATTAATATACAAAATGATTCACATTATCTTCAAAACGTTTACGATAACTTGTTATAATTTTTTTTTTAAAGTAACTCAATCTTTTCTTTTTTTAAAAAATAACAATTTTTTGTCGTTGTTTTTACTGTCATGATAAAAAATTTTTCTTTGTTTATATAATTTCTATCTTTTTGTGTTATTTGTAAATTTAATAATTTTTGAAAATGTTGGGAAACTCCAACGAAACGTCAAATTATTTTTAATAAATAAATATAAATATAAAGAAAATCTTTTAATCATATATATATATATATATATATATATATATATATATATATATATATATATATATATATATATATATATATATATATATATATATATATATATATATATATATATATATATATATATATATATATATATATATATATATATATATATATATATATATATATATATATATATATATATATATATATATATATATATATACATATATATATATATATATATATATATATATATATATATATATATATATATATATATATATATATATATATATATATATATATATATATATATATATATATATATTTATATATATATATATATATATATATATATATATATATATATATATATCCCAAGTAACAATTCTTAGAGCTATAAGTGTCGTGACGCTGTACTAAAGCTCTAAAAAAGAACCTATGTTGCTAGTGGTTCTTTTACTTTGTAGAGTGATACTTGAAGCTCTAAAAACAATTAATGTTGCTTTATGAAGGAGTTTCTACAAACTCTTAGCTCTAATAAAATGTAGAGCAGGAAGTAGCTATATGAGCTTTACATTAGCATAATTATCTTATTTAGAGCTTTAAAATCGAAGTAGTACAGCACCACTTGTTGTAGACCTATAAGCTCTATTTCACCTTTGCAACAGAAAAACAAGCTATTATAAAGCTTTATTAAAGCTATTAGCATTATTAAATCTAGCTCTAGTAAAGTGTCAACGTATGTTTACATACAGTTTGTTTATAATTAGAAAATGCAACAAAAGAGCTCGTTGTTTCTTTTTACGTTAATTTAGAGTTTTTGCAAGTATATGAATCTTCATTAAAACTCGCAGCAACATTTCGCATGACATGACATTTTAATATAAATAGAGAGAGAGAGATTCTTTATCTATGTTTTGTTGCATAAATGCGTTAGTATGTAATCAACTTATTTTATTACAAAGCAAATAGCTTTATAAAGAAGTAGCATGATTGAGGTAGCTCTATATTTAAATACACCCAACTCTTTTTTTAAACGGTAGATGCGTTCCTAAGAAATACGTTTAAAAAAAAATCGTTTAAAAAAATACATGAGACGTATGGTAAATTTGGGGATACGTTCCACGATATTAAAAAATCGTGTAACTTCAAAAATCTCACATAAAAATCCGTGCAAAAAAAATAAAAATAAACACTATATTACATATACATAAAACAAAAACAAGGAAACATTCGGCTGGAACAAAACAGGTTGTAGTGACTGAATTTTTTTTTTAGTGCAATCGTTCCCGAAGCATCTTCAAAGGTTTCCCTTTCGATAGTTATGGTTTTTATACTGACGATGTAAAGGTTTCTGCTCAAAACTTTTCTGAAAAGGAAAGGAATCACAAAGTTACTTTAGTTTAATTGATCACAAATTCTGAATTCCTGAAACTATTCAATTCGACATCAATAAATTCGTTCCCTTTTCAATAATGAAACCCTAACAAAAATATTTGTTTGCGAAGGGCAAAATTGGCCCTCAGAAACAAACTTAGATTATTTAATATTTGGATTTATAATAAAAATCCTATAAATCGATTAAAATAGCTAAAGGCCAACAGAATATCAAAACAGATAAATGAAAACGAAAAGAAAAGAAATTTACAAAGGGAAAGCGGAAAACCCAGTGATTTTGTGTTACAGAACTATTAAGTCTTAAATTCTGGTACTAAATTCTGGTACCTTCCTATTATTGATGTTGTTTTAATTGCTACTGACGCAGCAAGAAAAACCACATTCGTGAAATGCTTTGATTAGAGCTCGACTGTTTTTGAAACTCCTGAAAAAAGCAAGTTTTCAGAATTAAATATGACAGAACTTCATTTCAAACCCAAAATTGTGGAAACACTATTAAAGAAGTGAAATATTAACAAAGCCTCCCGTCTGGGCAACATTTCCCCTATTATTCTAAAATTATTTTTCAAAGAACTTGCATCCACTCTTATCAAAATTTTCTACAAATCCTATAATTCAGGTATTTTTCGTTCGTGCTGGAAGTTGAACAATGTCCAAAAAAGAAATCAAATGTGATATTTCAAATTATAAACTAAAAGCCTTACTCTCAGCTCAGTCTAAAATATATGAGGATTATAATAATACACACATATCAAAATTTTTAAAAGACATCTGTTTGATATTTCCAATACAAAATTAACAACCGATCTATTGAATTATGTAGCCCATCTTTAGGATAGCATATCTGAAAAAGGTGGTAAAACGTACTTATCGTCTCACATCTCAAAAGCATTTCATTGAATCATGTGTGCCGATCTAAACAATAAGCTCGTTGCATATTTATATCACACCGCAATCGTGCAGTCTGATTCATAGCTTTCACCGACCGACCGATACTGATATTTCTTTCAGTATCTATAAATGGCTATTCTTCTTCTTTTTTTCTCTCTCTATTTTTAATTAATATCAACGAGCTGTTGACAATCATCAGTAACCCAATAAATAGTTTTGCAGATGATAGTACACTGCATAAGTCATCCTTTCCTATGATCATTAAAATTGACCAAATTTTTGTGACGCTGATTAACAATTTTTCTAGGTTTTCGTTTACATTGCCGCGTGTCTCCATGAAGATAATCTTTAAAGGATAAAACGCACGTACGAATAAATCCGGACCGGGGTCGGGGATAAATGTAAACGAGGAAATAGAAAAAATTCCCGATCAACGTATCAAAAATTATGTCTATTTTAATTAGAGTTGTACCAATCAGAAATCTTGCCACTTACCGATTACCGATTAATTGGTTTTCTTTATCGGCCAATACCGATTAATTGGCTTCCGATATTTGAGGGGAAATTAGTTAAACAAATCTGCGCAAAGCATTTTTGAATTAGACTATTAGAGTTAAAACGCGATACTTTTCTTCACAAGTCGGGGACAAACCAGCAAAATCGGGACGCTTTGCAATCATAGTTTAAAATGTTATGCGAACGTCGCTATTATTTATTTATTTATTTATAGTTCAGCAATATTTTAAATAAACAAATTCTGTGACTGTTGAAAGCGGTGTTTTGCATTTTTCTGGCAACTATTTTCTTTTCGTAGGTAAAACATCTGCCGCCCTCGACTTATTTTTTACCCAATCAATATCTAGGTTGACTGTAGCACATTTGGTGAATTTATGTATCTAGGAACGAATTTGTTGTCATTATTTCAAGCATGGTCACTCTGGTATGGCAATAATAAAATCTTACGTATTTATAAGACAGAAGCCATGGATGGCAAATTTCAAGAATCACACTGCCATTGTGAACCGTACGAAAAACTTTGCACCGAATATTTTAACACAAATCGAGATTTTTGAATCCGAAAGGAACTATTTACAGAGGCAGGAAGTTTGGCAAATTGAAAACAACTTATATGTCGATGGCAGTAACTATAGTACTTCATTTAAAAACAGCATTAATTTAAATTATTTTGTATCAAAAAAATGCAGAAATACATAAACAGATTTCTCATATTTTTAAACAACCCCCAATCTTATACTTATTTAAAAAGGTTTTCAAGTATGGCTGACTATGCGGTTTTATAATTTATAATTTGTTGTGTTACAACAACAATTAAAAACGCATGTGTTCGGCCGATTAATCGGACAAAAAACCGATACCGATTAATCAGCAAAATTTCCGATTATCGATTACCTTCCGATTAATAGGTGCAACCCTCATTTTAATTCTGTTTTCAAGTGATATTTCAATTAGTATGATATGTGACTAAGAAATAGACGAATATTCAGTTATTGGGTGTCTCAATTTCTAACGACTTGCTTTGGAACGATCATATAATTGCGATGGCACAGAGAGAGGAATCTCAGGCCTCATCAATAGATATCAAAAATTCACACCGCATCAATTACTCCATGGCCCTACAAACCATAGAGTTTGCGTGTCAGGACAAGTTCCGTCTCGCGCAACCTGTCCATTATTTTCTAATCTACCTTTCTACCCCCATTTGTAACTCCTATATTTGCCCCTATATAGAGCATTGTTTTCAAGTTTATTGTTGTAAAAAAGAGTTTAGGGCGTTGCATCTCTTCCCATCTTGGCACTTTTGGACCCTACTCAAAACAAGCTATACGAATTGTGGAAAATTAAAATTTAACATCAAATCTTGATTACCTACAATGCCATCGCACTGTTGATTAACTTGTTGTTTTTAATAAATGCCGTTACCAGCAGTGCTCGGATGTAATCGAATTAATCTTGCCTCTATCTAGTGATGTAAAAGTGTTTAATACAATTGTATAATACGCGGTATTATACGTAAAATACCGTATTGTCCAAAACGTTGTAAAATACGTGGTATTTTACTATAAAAATTATTTTTTATTCTGATGGCGCGCGAAGTAGCAAGTAGCCATTTGACTAAAATTAGTGCGTGCATTATTAAAAGAATTTATAGCTGTAAAAATATGTCTACGATTACATCTATAAGATATAAATGACGCCGAGGAAATGAATTTTTTGTACGCCTTGCTATTGTGCCTTTCTAAGTAATTTTTAAATTTCTGTTGTACCAAGATTGTTCTAATATCAACAGAACACAAACATCAACAATCGATTATAGGTGCTGAGATGCAACCGTTACAGTGAATTTTTGGAGCAGCAAATCAAAATTTTGAAACATGGATTTGTCACTCAATTTAATAACTTTGAGTAGTCCCAGATAACATGTAAACATGTAGAAAATAATACCAAAAGTAATTATCTCGTTTATGTTAAACATGATTAAGACCTCTAACAGTTTATTCATGGGAAATGGTAGGGATCCAATCCCTACAGCAGCAGGTAGTTAATGAAGGTGAAATAAATTGAAACTAAGCATCAAGATAGTTTTGATCAGACCATCCACATGAATTAGGGTCAAATGAATATATAGGTCTTCTTAGCATTTATTTAAGGAATATATATAGATAAAAAGTCAGGCAAGTGCGAATATAATTCGCTCGCTGAGGGTTCCGTGTATATAATATGAGAAAAAAACAGTTTTTGTAAGTATAGTTTCAAGTTGGGTTGAATCTTACCCAAAGCTGTTTATGGTGGCTAAAGAAAGCTTCAATAACGCCAGCTTCTAAATTATTTATATTGGAAAATACATTATCAATTGTGGTAGCCTCAACTGTTGTTGGTTCATGAATTTTTCTTTGTAAATTTTTTTGTAGAAAATAGTTTGAGAGCCAGTTTTGAGGATTTTTATTGAAACCAACGGAAAAAACGGAGAAAAAGTGTCGTCAAATTATTTCCAACGAGTGCATTGTTAACACAGTCGAGTGATTTGTCTACTGAACATTGGGGAGATCGGTATAGTATACCAACAGGATTTGTACTTCAGCTAGTTGAACATTCACAATGGCTGCCAGCAGAGCTAAACTCAAAGTGATGGTGGCTACTATTTTTCTGCACTGGTGGTACTGTATCAGACTTAACGAAAAGAACAGATCCCCAACCTCGATTAACTTGACTGTAACAATTTTCTAGTTCAACAGTAGTTCAATAGTTCAAAAATTTCAAAAATGTTTGTAATTAGTGATCAACTTCACAGAGAACATTTGCAATGCAACCATATTAAATGATAATCTATCGAATAGCAAACAGGTATCTGGTATGTTATTGCATAATTTTTCAACCTAACGCCTTTCGCCTGAAGTTTAGTTCATCTGACTTGTTAAACTGTGTTGATCTAATCTGATCTTGTTTGTTCATTTCTTTACTTCGTTTCACTCAATATTTACTATAATATACATTTCCTACAACGTAGTAAAATTTATCCTCTTCTACGATTATTTTACGTGAATAGTCCTTCACAAAACACAATTTTAGAATTTTAATCAAATGAATCAAAACCGAAAAAAACGAAAACTACAAAAAAATTGTTTTGGACTAGAAAAAAATTCACCTTTCATATGCCGAGTGGGGGTCAAAAATTATATTTTGTCAAAATTTCCACTCTCAACCCCCTCAAAATAACATTTGAAATGATGATCCGACCGCTATAGTTTTCATTCAATCTTTACAACATTGCCCATAACCATGAATATTTTCAAATATTTTTCTTTTGTAATGTTCGAAGTTAAGGGGAGGACAGGAATTTTTTTTCACATTTTTTAATATAACTCAAAAACTGCGCTTTTGAAAATTACATAAAAAATTGTTTTGGACTAGAACAAAATCAACCTTTCATATGATACCCCACTCAACAAGGTCAAAAATAATTTTTTTTCAAAATTTCCCCCTCAAATTTCCACCCATCAAAATAACATTAGAAATGATGAGCCAACCGCTATAGTTTTCATTCAATCTTTACAACATTTCCCATAACCATGAATTTTTCCAAATTTTTTCTTTTATAATGTTCGAAGTTAAGGGGGGGGGACAGGAAATTTTTTTCACATTTTTTTACATAACTCAAAAACTGCGCTTTTTAAAATTACATAAAAAATTGTTTTGGACTAGAAAAAAATCAATCTTTCATATGACACCCCAATCGACTTGGTCAAAAATATTTTTTTTTCAAAATTTCCACCCTCAACCCCCTCAAGATAACATTTGAAATGATGAGCTGACCGCTATAGTTTTTATTCAATCTTTACAACATTTTCCATAACCATGAATTTTTTCAAATTTTTTCTTTTGTAAAGTTCGAAGTTAAGAGGGGGGGACAGGAAATTTTTGTCACATTTTTTAACATAACTCAAAAACTTCGCTTTTGAAAATTGCAAAAAAAATTGATTTATACTTGAAAAAAATTCACCTTTCATATGACACCCCACTCAACAAGGTCATAAATAATTTTTCTTCAATATTTCCACTCTCAACCCCCTCAGAATCACATTTGAAATGATGAGCCGACTGCTATAGTTTTGATTCAATCTT
>CAVNZG010000262.1:15000-32500 GCA_963693315.1 Diogma glabrata
TCTTGTTACAGCTTAGAACTTCTAAATCAAAATATTTTAATTTTATTTTTTTTGGCAAATGTATTGTAATGAAGCGTCTTTTAAAAATATATGTAGTACTTTATATATTTTTAAAAGCAGCTTCAAATTACAATACATTTGCCAAATTACAATGCATTTGCAATTTGCTTCTGGAAAAATCGGATAAACGGGCGAAAAAATTTAAATTTAAAGGTTTAGTCGATTCGTGTTATTTCAAAAATTTTCGTGCACAAAGAAAATTATTTTTTTTCTCCAACTCGTGTTATTTCAAATTCGTGCATAAAAGTTCGTGCAAAAACAGAACTGAGTGTATATACATATATACATATATACATATATATATATATATATATATATATATATATATATATATATATATATATATATATATATATATATATATATATATATATATATATATATATATATATATATATATGATATGATATTAGACTGGTCGTTAAAAACTAAATTTTCCGAGACGCCCCCTAGAAAAATTCTTTGTGGTCAAAAAACCACAACGGCATTATTTTTTTTTTTTAAATCAAAAGAACACGTGCCGCAAAATCGTCGAAGTTGATTTTTTGAAAAATTCGTAGATTTTTCCAAATATCTCATAAAATATGCAAATGTCAAAAAAAATCACATAATAATTTTTGTAGGAAATTTAATTCTCTACCAAAAAAGCCTATGTCATTTTTTCCCGAAAACGTATAGTTCTCATGATATATTGAAATTAAACTTGTAAGTTTTCGTAATTTTTAAAAAACATAAAAATTAAAGATGACGAAAAAGTCCTAATTTTCTTCTTATGCTATAGAATGAAATGTATAAAAAAATAATCGTGACAAAAAACATCAAAATTAGTACTTTTTCGTCGAAATTTTCATCATTTGGTTTTACGAGTTTCGAAGAATTTCAAGTTTTATTTCAAAATATCATCAGAAATATAGGTTTTAGGAAAAAAATGACTTGGACCTTTTTTGTAGAGAATTGAATTTCCTACAAAAATGATTATGTGATTTTTTTTGACATCTGCATGTTTTATGAGATATTAACAATTTAGTCAAAAAATAAACTTCGATGATTTTGCGGCACGTGTTCTTTTGACTTAAAAAAAAAAAAGTAGTGCCGTTGTGGTTTTTTGACCACAAAGAATTTTTCTAGGGGGCGTCTCGCAAAATTTAGTTTTTAACGACCAGTCTAGTATACACTCAGTTCTGTTTTTGCACGAATTTATTATACACGAATTTGAAATAACACGAATTGGAGAAAAAAAATAATTTTCTTTATGCACGAAATTTTTTGAAATAACACGAATCGACTAAACTTTAAATTTAAATTTTTTCGCCCGTTTATTCGATTTTTCAAGAAAAGAAATTTCTTTTGTAGTACATTATATATATTTTTAAAAGCCGCTTCAAATTACATAATACATTTGCCAAAAAAATTAATTTAAAATATTTTAATTTAAAAGTTTTAAACTGTAACAAGGTATTTAAATAATAATAAAATAATAAACGCCTTATTCTTGTTAAATTGAGTTTTATTTCACTAAATATGTATTTCGAAAGCTATATGCTTTCATCGACAGTAGTATCTAAAAACGTTTTTAGATACTACTGTCGATGAAACGATAGCTCTCGAAATACGTATTTAGTGAAAAAAACTCAATTTAAAAAGACTAAAGCGTGTATTATTTTATTAGTATTTAAAATTAAAATGTAGAATAGAAATACAGTAAGTATTTACATTTTTACTCTCTATTCATTATTGTACGATCCGTGATTCGAATCAGAATCAGAAAAGGTAGAATGTTTTATAAATTTTTATCTAAAAATAGCACGGTTTCCACTAATTATATTTCTGTGTTTTGGGGAGATGGAAATGGGGAAGGGTGAAAAAATCTTTTTTGACTTAAACTGGCTCTCTTTTGAAAGACTTACACTTGCTTTAAGAAACACAGCAATTTTTACATAATTGTGAAGTGCACAGTTTTTGAGTTATTGTCGTTTATTATATTTGAGTTGATAATTTATAAATTATAATTTTATTTGAACAGTGCGTGTTTCAATATAGTGTGTGTTTCAATATAAACCATTTACAGGCTGGTATAATTTAATATTTCTTTTTTTGTTTAATTTTGTTTTTTTGGCGTTCATGTTCCATGTATGAGCGTTGCCAAGCTAATCATCTTTGTATATTCACCACGGTCATTCGCCATGTAGCGACATACTTACCATGGCAGCCGATTTTTTTAAGTTCGTTTATTACATCCTCATCCCATTGCAGTCGCGGTCTACCTCGCGGTTGCCCACTCCCTGTGGTACTAACGTACATTTTTTTAATCATTCCGGTCAGACTGTGGACTATTCCAATCAGACTGTGAATCGGCTCGCAGAACATGGCCAAACCAAGCAATCCTATTGGACCGGATACAACCTATTATATCATGATCGACAAAAAGGATGCTGATCTCAAAGTTATATCGGGTTCTGTACTCTCCATCGTCTGTCTTAAGTGAACCAAAAATGTGGCTTACGATCTTACGCTCAAATACAGATAAATGTGATTTTTTGTAAGGATTCAGGTTTGTGACCCTTACATCACAACCGGTCTAATCAATGTCTTGTATAACTTGAGTTTGGTGTTAGTTGATACACACGGTGATCCAAGGAGAGGTTTAATTAAGTAGAAAGTTTGACTATCTGCAATGTTTTGAGCTTTTATATCTGTAAGTATGCTATTGTTTGCGTCAAGCATTGATCCCAAATATTTAAAAGATTCAACTCCCTCATTTCGATCATCGCCACACATCAAACCCTTCTTCTCATCCTTCCTTGAAACATTCATATATTTGGTTTTATCGTAGTTATTTTGCAGGCAAATTTTTGTAGCACTATTCTTAAGTGACTTGAAAGTTTTACTCATAACATAACACTTTGGCCGAGTATGACATCAGTCATATAATAAGCTTTGCTCGTCGCCCGACTTATTCCTGGTCACTTAAGAAATTTCTCAAAATAAGAAGCCCAAGCATCTAAAATATTTTTAAGGTCTACTTTTAGCTTCTCATCTTCGTTTTGGATAGCAATCAATCTAGTATGAAGTCCCTTCTTTAAGGTTTTATCCTGTTGAAAGAAGTAACATGTTTGATGTTCCTTATTAAAGCTTTCAATCGCCTCACACTTCTTCTTCCAGCATTTTTTCTCCGTTCATCTGCATAGCTTTGTAACGGCTTAGTTTGCCAGTTTATAGTTCTCCTTCGTGGACCTAATTTCTCCAATGTTTGGCAATATGGTTTTGATATCTCTATTCTGTTTCAGCATTCTTTAATGATGAGATGTTAAAGGAGTCTGTTCTTTGAATTTTGGAATGCCTGGATCTGGAAAGTGGAACCTTATCTTAGCAGATACAAGAAATTGGGTGGTCACTTCCAATCTATGCAGCTCTAAATGATCGCGCAGCCAGATCCCCCCAAAAGAAACGTGCTGTTACTAGCACGTAGTCAATTTGATTTCGAGTTTTTCCATTCGGTAAGACCCAAGTCTGCTTATAAATCGATCGATGCGAAAAGAAACCACTGGCAATTCTCAATTTATTTGATAATGCAAACTCAGTCATTATCTCACCATTATCATTCGATTCAAATATCTCTTCCAACCTTCCCATTAAAGTCATTAAGAACCATAATGAGGTCCCGTGTTGGTGTTTGTTTCATAACCTCTTCAATTGGTATGTAGAAAGCATTCTCCTCGTCGACGGTCTAAACTGCAGTAGGTGCATGTACGGCAATAAGAGAAATATTGTTGTATGTACCGTGTACCCGTAGGTAGCAGATCCTCTCATTGACCAGAATGAATTTCATCACGGCTCCTTGTGTGCGTGCACAAACAAGAAACCCAGTACCAAATTCTCTTCGAGAAGGATAACCACTACAATATAAAGAATGAATATATAAATCTTGTTTTCCGATTACTGGCTGTCTAATTTCTTGCAAAGAAATTATATGCATCCCATACCTCTCAGCCTATGTTTCTAGACATATTAGAGAGCATCAAGTGCGCTCATATGGCGCTCGGTAGTCTGTCCTTTTTTACGTCCATGTGAAATTCTGTTTTTTGTCCAGGTTTGCTAGTCTTTTTCTGGTTTCTAAATTTAACAAAGTTTTTTTCGGGGTTAGGGTGTTAACCTCAGACCCAACCCAAATTTTGTGAATGGGTTCGTTCTAATGTTAAGGTCATCAGAGTAACCTTTTTACATGTTTATTTAGCGTGCCACTTGATCCAAGACAGACGCCCGCTCCCCTCCTAACATGGAGAAGAGACGCTTGGATCGCATTCGTTTTAAGGCGCCAATTTGCTGTTATGTAGCGTCATTGACTAAGCAGTTTTTTCTCTGCTTGTCTCCGATACACCAACCTTATGCTGTCAGCAGCACGGCAAAGATATCGCATTTTTCTACTCTTCTTTATCTTTAGTTACCATAAACCGCTATGAATAAGATTTAATATGTAACATTTTTCAATGGGCAATATGTTACATTTTTCATATCTGATCGATCAATTTTCCATTGACATTGCTATTTGTTAGAGAAATTTTACATCCAAGCCGTGCTACTTGTGTAACGTTGACAGAATTAGGTTAGTTTAGTTGAGAAGAGAAAAGCAAAAACTGCGTAAACACAAAGTAAGAATGATTCTAAACCTTGGCGAGTCATTGCCGCCGTAAAACCAATGCAACTCAAGCGTCTGTTCTCACCAGCTACAATCGGAAAACGACCACCAAAATCGCAACAAATGGTTTGACGACTATTTCCGCTAAAGCGTTGAACATAGGCGAGAAAAATGGTTAACAAGGAACACCCGAAGCTTCCAAGCTGATTATTTTCTACGGAAAAGAAACGCGAACATATAAAGGTTGTGTCGAAAACATCAACCAACATGCTGCTCATGGAAATTCGAAAGAGCATTTTGCCAATGCGTGAAATCTGACAAAAAATTACCACCCAAGATCCACAGTTGTAAAAAATGGAAACTACGAACTTACAACAAATGAACGTGATGTGCTGGCAGTATAGCGCTCCCATTTTCAAAGCCTACTGAACAGAAAGAATGAAATTGATCTTGTTCGAGCAATTGCGCCGTCAAGTTGTGGTTTTCATCCCAACCGTTCAACCGCAGATCAGTCTTTTGCTTTAAGGATAATTTTAGAAAAATGTTGTGAGTACAATCCACCAGCTCTACTTGGATTTCAAGCACCCACCAGCTCTACGTTGATTTCAAGCAAGCATATGAGAGTATCATCCGTGACAACAACAGTTTCTGGTCCTTTCGATATAACACGATCGAACAGGTGTTCGACAAGGTGATGCTCTTGCGCCCGTACTATTTAATTTGCGGTTTGAGAACGTGATAAGAAAAAGCCGAATCGAGACACAAAACTGCATTTTTACCAAATCTAGTTTAATTGTTGGTTACGCAGATATATTGCGCTTCTCGGACGTAGAACAATTGATATTAAGAACAGGCTCACAGCTTGAAAACTAAACTTCTAACAACATCTAGGAACATAACTTCCGGGAATCTGGGTACTGGCGACTATAAAGTGGAATGGAATGGAAGCTGATTGCACAGGTGGCAAAATCATTTAAAGTTTAAGAGGAAATATACATTTTGTATGTCCTTATGATTTGGCAATAGAAAGACTATATGCATACAACACAACTTCGTCAATTATCTTTGATACTATGTTCTTTTACGTTCACGGAACCCTCGGCGAGCGAATTTTATTCGCACTTGACCAACTTTTTTGTATTTTGTTTACGTTTTGGGCCTGAATACTAAAATTGGATCGGCAGCCAAATTATGTAATTGTAAAGCGGGGAAGTTGTAAGAACTCACAATAATTCTGCATATCCAACTTTTTGGTTTGCCACTTTCGATAAAATTATTGAATTTGTATTTTTATTTAACCAATTTTCTAAAGTTATAACTAATTTATGGCAACAGCTAGCCATCAATTGAACAATATATATAAGCGTACTATATTTTCAAAACTCATGGTGGTGTGAGTCAATGCAACAGCGTGTTCAATATTTTTTGTACTGATTTCTTGAGAGTGGAACCAATCCTCCATTTTTCCATATACACAATGTATATTTTTACACGAATTTTTTTTACACGTCTTTCTCTGGAACCAATCTGTCGTGCAAAAACAGAATTAGGTGTATATATATATATATATATATATATATATATATATATATATATATATATATATATATATATATATATATATATATATATATATATGTATATATATATATATATATATATATATATATATATATATATATATATATATATATATATATATATATATATATATATATATATATATTCGGGATCTGTACTAAAATTTTTATATACATATAATAATATATATTTCATATATATATATATATATATATATATATATATATATATATATATATATATATATATATATATATATATATATATATATATATATATATATATATATATATATATATATATATATATATATATATATATATATATATATATATATATATATATGTATATATTAGACTGGTCGTTAAAAACTAAATTTTCCGAGACGCCCCCTAGAAAAATTCTTTGTGGTCAAAAAACCACAACGGCATTATTTTTTTTTTTTAAATCAAAAGAACACGTGCCGCAAAATCGTCGAAGTTGATTTTTTGAAAAATTCGTAGATTTTTCCAAATATCTCATAAAATATGCAAATGTCAAAAAAAATCACATAATAATTTTTGTAGGAAATTTAATTCTCTACCAAAAAAGCCTATGTCATTTTTTCCCGAAAACGTATAGTTCTCATGATATATTGAAATTAAACTTGTAAGTTTTCGTAATTTTTAAAAAACATAAAAATTAAAGATGACGAAAAAGTCCTAATTTTCTTCTTATGCTATAGAATGAAATGTATAAAAAAATAATCGTGACAAAAAACATCAAAATTAGTACTTTTTCGTCGAAATTTTCATCATTTGGTTTTACGAGTTTCGAAGAATTTCAAGTTTTATTTCAAAATATCATCAGAAATATAGGTTTTAGGAAAAAAATGACTTGGACCTTTTTTGTAGAGAATTGAATTTCCTACAAAAATGATTATGTGATTTTTTTTGACATCTGCATATTTTATGAGATATTAACAATTTAGTCAAAAAATAAACTTCGATGATTTTGCGGCACGTGTTCTTTTGACTTAAAAAAAAAAAAGTAGTGCCGTTGTGGTTTTTTGACCACAAAGAATTTTTCTAGGGGGCGTCTCGCAAAATTTAGTTTTTAACGACCAGTCTAGTATACACTCAGTTCTGTTTTTGCACGAATTTATTATACACGAATTTGAAATAACACGAATTGGAGAAAAAAAATAATTTTCTTTATGCACGAAATTTTTTGAAATAACACGAATCGACTAAACTTTAAATTTAAATTTTTTCGCCCGTTTATTCGATTTTTCAAGAAAAGAAATTTCTTTTGTAGTACATTATATATATTTTTAAAAGCCGCTTCAAATTACATAATACATTTGCCAAAAAAATTAATTTAAAATATTTTAATTTAAAAGTTTTAAACTGTAACAAGGTATTTAAATAATAATAAAATAATAAACGCCTTATTCTTGTTAAATTGAGTTTTATTTCACTAAATATGTATTTCGAAAGCTATATGCTTTCATCGACAGTAGTATCTAAAAACGTTTTTAGATACTACTGTCGATGAAACGATAGCTCTCGAAATACGTATTTAGTGAAAAAAACTCAATTTAAAAAGACTAAAGCGTGTATTATTTTATTAGTATTTAAAATTAAAATGTAGAATAGAAATACAGTAAGTATTTACATTTTTACTCTCTATTCATTATTGTACGATCCGTGATTCGAATCAGAATCAGAAAAGGTAGAATGTTTTATAAATTTTTATCTAAAAATAGCACGGTTTCCACTAATTATATTTCTGTGTTTTGGGGAGATGGAAATGGGGAAGGGTGAAAAAATCTTTTTTGACTTAAACTGGCTCTCTTTTGAAAGACTTACACTTGCTTTAAGAAACACAGCAATTTTTACATAATTGTGAAGTGCACAGTTTTTGAGTTATTGTCGTTTATTATATTTGAGTTGATAATTTATAAATTATAATTTTATTTGAACAGTGCGTGTTTCAATATAGTGTGTGTTTCAATATAAACCATTTACAGGCTGGTATAATTTAATATTTCTTTTTTTGTTTAATTTTGTTTTTTTGGCGTTCATGTTCCATGTATGAGCGTTGCCAAGCTAATCATCTTTGTATATTCACCACGGTCATTCGCCATGTAGCGACATACTTACCATGGCAGCCGATTTTTTTAAGTTCGTTTATTACATCCTCATCCCATTGCAGTCGCGGTCTACCTCGCGGTTGCCCACTCCCTGTGGTACTAACGTACATTTTTTTAATCATTCCGGTCAGACTGTGGACCATTCCAATCAGACTGTGAATCGGCTCGCAGAACATGGCCAAACCAAGCAATCCTATTGGACCGGATACAACCTATTATATCATGATCGACAAAAAGGATGCTGATCTCAAAGTTATATCGGGTTCTGTACTCTCCATCGTCTGTCTTAAGTGAACCAAAAATGTGGCTTACGATCTTACGCTCAAATACAGATAAATGTGATTTTTTGTAAGGATTCAGGTTTGTGACCCTTACATCACAACCGGTCTAATCAATGTCTTGTATAACTTGAGTTTGGTGTTAGTTGATACACACGGTGATCCAAGGAGAGGTTTAATTAAGTAGAAAGTTTGACTATCTGCAATGTTTTGAGCTTTTATATCTGTAAGTATGCTGTTGTTTGCGTCAAGCATTGATCCCAAATATTTAAAAGATTCAACTCCCTCATTTCGATCATCGCCACACATCAAACCCTTCTTCTCATCCTTCCTTGAAACATTCATATATTTGGTTTTATCGTAGTTATTTTGCAGGCAAATTTTTGTAGCACTATTCTTAAGTGACTTGAAAGTTTTACTCATAACATTTTCACTTTGGCCGAGTATGACATCAGTCATATAATAAGCTTTGCTCGTCGCCCGACTTATTCCTGGTCACTTAAGAAATTTCTCAAAATAAGAAGCCCAAGCATCTAAAATATTTTTAAGGTCTACTTTTAGCTTCTCATCTTCGTTTTGGATAGCAATCAATCTAGTATGAAGTCCCTTCTTTAAGGTTTTATCCTGTTGAAAGAAGTAACATGTTTGATGTTCCTTATTAAAGCTTTCAATCGCCTCACACTTCTTCTTCCAGCATTTTTTCTCCGTTCATCTGCATAGCTTTGTAACGGCTTAGTTTGCCAGTTTATAGTTCTCCTTCGTGGACCTAATTTCTCCAATGTTTGGCAATATGGTTTTGATATCTCTATTCTGTTTCAGCATTCTTTAATGATGAGATGTTAAAGGAGTCTGTTCTTTGAATTTTGGAATGCCTGGATCTGGAAAGTGGAACCTTATCTTAGCAGATACAAGAAATTGGGTGGTCACTTCCAATCTATGCAGCTCTAAATGATCGCGCAGCCAGATCCCCCCAAAAGAAACGTGCTGTTACTAGCACGTAGTCAATTTGATTTCGAGTTTTTCCATTCGGTAAGACCCAAGTCTGCTTATAAATCGATCGATGCGAAAAGAAACCACTGGCAATTCTCAATTTATTTGATAATGCAAACTCAGTCATTATCTCACCATTATCATTCGATTCAAATATCTCTTCCAACCTTCCCATTAAAGTCATTAAGAACCATAATGAGGTCCCGTGTTGGTGTTTGTTTCATAACCTCTTCAATTGGTATGTAGAAAGCATTCTCCTCGTCGACGGTCTAAACTGCAGTAGGTGCATGTACGGCAATAAGAGAAATATTGTTGTATGTACCGTGTACCCGTAGGTAGCAGATCCTCTCATTGACCAGAATGAATTTCATCACGGCTCCTTGTGTGCGTGCACAAACAAGAAACCCAGTACCAAATTCTCTTCGAGAAGGATAACCACTACAATATAAAGAATGAATATATAAATCTTGTTTTCCGATTACTGGCTGTCTAATTTCTTGCAAAGAAATTATATGCATCCCATACCTCTCAGCCTATGTTTCTAGACATATTAGAGAGCATCAAGTGCGCTCATATGGCGCTCGGTAGTCTGTCCTTTTTTACGTCCATGTGAAATTCTGTTTTTTGTCCAGGTTTGCTAGTCTTTTTCTGGTTTCTAAATTTAACAAAGTTTTTTTCGGGGTTAGGGTGTTAACCTCAGACCCAACCCAAATTTTGTGAATGGGTTCGTTCTAATGTTAAGGTCATCAGAGTAACCTTTTTACATGTTTATTTAGCGTGCCACTTGATCCAAGACAGACGCCCGCTCCCCTCCTAACATGGAGAAGAGACGCTTGGATCGCATTCGTTTTAAGGCGCCAATTTGCTGTTATGTAGCGTCATTGACTAAGCAGTTTTTTCTCTGCTTGTCTCCGATACACCAACCTTATGCTGTCAGCAGCACGGCAAAGATATCGCATTTTTCTACTCTTCTTTATCTTTAGTTACCATAAACCGCTATGAATAAGATTTAATATGTAACATTTTTCAATGGGCAATATGTTACATTTTTCATATCTGATCGATCAATTTTCCATTGACATTGCTATTTGTTAGAGAAATTTTACATCCATGCCGTGCTACTTGTGTAACGTTGACAGAATTAGGTTAGTTTAGTTGAGAAGAGAAAAGCAAAAACTGCGTAAACACAAAGTAAGAATGATTCTAAACCTTGGCGAGTCATTGCCGCCGTAAAACCAATGCAACTCAAGCGTCTGTTCTCACCAGCTACAATCGGAAAACGACCACCAAAATCGCAACAAATGGTTTGACGACTATTTCCGCTAAAGCGTTGAACATAGGCGAGAAAAATGGTTAACAAGGAACACCCGAAGCTTCCAAGCTGATTATTTTCTACGGAAAAGAAACGCGAACATATAAAGGTTGTGTCGAAAACATCAACCAACATGCTGCTCATGGAAATTCGAAAGAGCATTTTGCCAATGCGTGAAATCTGACAAAAAATTACCACCCAAGATCCACAGTTGTAAAAAATGGAAACTACGAACTTACAACAAATGAACGTGATGTGCTGGCAGTATAGCGCTCCCATTTTCAAAGCCTACTGAACAGAAAGAATGAAATTGATCTTGTTCGAGCAATTGCGCCGTCAAGTTGTGGTTTTCATCCCAACCGTTCAACCACAGATCAGTGTTTTGCTTTAAGGATAATTTTAGAAAAATGTTGGGAGTACAATCCACCAGCTCTACTTGGATTTCAAGCACCCACCAGCTCTACGTTGATTTCAAGCAAGCATATGAGAGTATCATCCGTGACAACAACAGTTTCTGGTCCTTTCGATATAACACGATCGAATAGGTGTTCGACAAGGTGATGCTCTTGCGCCCGTACTATTTAATTTGCGGTTTGAGAACGTGATAAGAAAAAGCCGAATCGAGACACAAAACTGCATTTTTACCAAATCTAGTTTAATTGTTGGTTACGCAGATATATTGCGCTTCTCGGACGTAGAACAATTGATATTAAGAACAGGCTCACAGCTTGAAAACTAAACTTCTAACAACATCTAGGAACATAACTTCCGGGAATCTGGGTACTGGCGACTATAAAGTGGAATGGAATGGAAGCTGATTGCACAGGTGGCAAAATCATTTAAAGTTTAAGAGGAAATATACATTTTGTATGTCCTTATGATTTGGCAATAGAAAGACTATATGCATACAACACAACTTCGTCAATTATCTTTGATACTATGTTCTTTTACGTTCACGGAACCCTCGGCGAGCGAATTTTATTCGCACTTGACCAACTTTTTTGTATTTTGTTTACGTTTTGGGCCTGAATACTAAAATTGGATCGGCAGCCAAATTATGTAATTGTAAAGCGGGGAAGTTGTAAGAACTCACAATAATTCTGCATATCCAACTTTTTGGTTTGCCACTTTCGATAAAATTATTGAATTTGTATTTTTATTTAACCAATTTTCTAAAGTTATAACTAATTTATGGCAACAGCTAGCCATCAATTGAACAATATATATAAGCGTACTATATTTTCAAAACTCATGGTGGTGTGAGTCAATGCAACAGCGTGTTCAATATTTTTTGTACTGATTTCTTGAGAGTGGAACCAATCCTCCATTTTTCCATATACACAATGTATATTTTTACACGAATTTTTTTTACACGTCTTTCTCTGGAACCAATCTGTCGTGCAAAAACAGAATTAGGTGTATATATATATATATATATATATATATATATATATATATATATATATATATATATATATATATATATATATATATATATATATATATATATATATATGTATATATATATATATATATATATATATATATATATATATATATATATATATATATATATATATATATATATATATTCGGGATCTGTACTAAAATTTTTATATACATATAATAATATATATTTTATATATATATATATATATATATATATATATATATATATATATATATATATATATATATATATATATATATATATATATATATATATATATATATATATATATATATATATATATATATATATATATATACGGGATCTGTACTAAAATTTTTATATACATATAATAATATATATTTTATATATATATATATATATCAAAAAACCACAACGGCATTATTTTTTTTTTTTAAATCAAAAGAACACGTGCCGCAAAATCGTCGAAGTTGATTTTTTGAAAAATTCGTAGATTTTTCCAAATATCTCATAAAATATGCAAATGTCAAAAAAAATCACATAATAATTTTTGTAGGAAATTTAATTCTCTACCAAAAAAGCCTATGTCATTTTTTCCCGAAAACGTATAGTTCTCATGATATATTGAAATTAAACTTGTAAGTTTTCGTAATTTTTAAAAAACATAAAAATTAAAGATGACGAAAAAGTCCTAATTTTCTTCTTATGCTATAGAATGAAATGTATAAAAAAATAATCGTGACAAAAAACATCAAAATTAGTACTTTTTCGTCGAAATTTTCATCATTTGGTTTTACGAGTTTCGAAGAATTTCAAGTTTTATTTCAAAATATCATCAGAAATATAGGTTTTAGGAAAAAAATGACTTGGACCTTTTTTGTAGAGAATTGAATTTCCTACAAAAATGATTATGTGATTTTTTTTGACATCTGCATATTTTATGAGATATTAACAATTTAGTCAAAAAATAAACTTCGATGATTTTGCGGCACGTGTTCTTTTGACTTAAAAAAAAAAGTAGTGCCGTTGTGGTTTTTTGACCACAAAGAATTTTTCTAGGGGGCGTCTCGCAAAATTTAGTTTTTAACGACCAGTCTAGTATATATATATATATATATATATATATATATATATATATATATATATATATATATATATATATATATATATATATATATATATATATATATATATATATATATATATATATATATATATATATATATATATATATATATATATATATATATATATATATATATATATATATATATATATATATTTATATATATATATATATATATATATATATATATATATATATATATATATATATGTATATATATATATATATATATATATATATATATATATATATATATATATATATATATTCGGGATCTGTACTAAAATTTTTATACAAATAGGGGTGGTATAGGGGGTTATAAAAATTATAAAAAAAATTCCTGAGTAATACAAAAAGATAATTTTTTTATTCAATGTAATTTTCACAATAGATGAAAAACGTGATCTACGCAGGTGAAAAAGTCGAGATTTGAACTTGACCATTTTTGATTTTCCTGAAACCTGGCATATAAGTAGTATGGACAAAATAAAAAAGTCAGACAAGTGCGAATAAAATTCGCTCGCCAAGGGTTCCGTGAATGTAAAAGAACATATTATCAAAAATAAATGACATAAAGTTATGTTGTAAAGTCTTTATATCGCCAGACTATGGACGCATAACAGAATAAATGTTTAATAGTAAACGTCAATAGTAAATGTCAATCACATCTACATTGATCAAAAATGTTACTTGAGGTTAAATCTTATCTATAGCTGTTTATGTTAGCTAAAGTATTTTAATAGTCTAAATTGGGAATATTTGTTCTATAAATCAGCGTCGAAATATAGGGTGGTATACATACACTTAAAATAGCACTTTTTTCATCAATAACTATGCATCGCAGAATTCCAAAAAATATTGCAATGTTTGTTTCTTAAATTAAGTGTTCTTTCAAATGACACCCCACTCGTTTGGTTCAAAAAAGTTTTTTTTTTGCTCTCCCCACACCCATCCCCTAAACACACAGAAATATAATTATTTGAGAGTTCGCTATAATTTTCGTTCAAAATATAGCAAACTTCCTGTCTCTATGAATTTTTTCAATTTTTTCTGTCTATCAGTGTCGAAACGTAGGGGGGTGGAGGAACAGTCTGGAATTTGCACATTTTTTAGAATAACTCAAAAACTGCGTACCGCAAAATTCTAAAAACAATTGCTTTGTTTTTGAAATTCGGTGCTCTTTCAAATGACACCCTACTCGCTTGGGTCAAAAAAAATTTTTTTTTACCCCGCTTACACCCATCCCCTAAACACACAGAAATATAATTATTTGAGAGTTCGCTATAATTTTCGTTCAAAATAAAGCAAACTTCCTATCTCTATGAATTTTTTCAATTTTTTTTGTCAATCAGTGTCGAAACGTAGGGGGGGGGAACGGTTTGGGATGTGCACATTTTTTAGAATAACTCCAAAACGGTGTACCGGAAATTTCTAAAAAAAATTGCAATGTTTTGGAAATTTAGTGCTCTTTCAAATGATACCCCACTCGCTTTGGTCAAAAAAAATTTTTTTTTACCCCGCTTACACCCATCCCCTAAACACACAGAAATATAATTATTTGAGAGTTCGCTATAATTTTCGTTCAAAATATAGCAAACTGCCTGTCTCTATGAATTTTTTCAATTTTTTCTGTCAATCAGTGTCGAAACGTAGGGGGGGGAACGGTCTGGAATGTGCACATTTTTTAGAATAACTCCGAAACGGTGTACCACAAAATTCTAAAAAAAATTGCCAAGTTTCTGAAATTTGGAGCTCTTTCAAATGACACCCCACTCGCTTGGGTCAAAAAAGTTTTTTTTCACCCTTCCCACCCCAATCCCTTAAAAACACAAAAATATAATTATTTGAGAGTTCGCTATATTTTTCGTTCAGAGTTTATCAAACTTCCTGTCTCTGTGAATTTTTTCAAATTTTTCTGTTAATTAGGCTCGAAATGCAAGGGCGGGGACCAACTTTTTGTATCACTTTATTGATAATAATTCAAAAACTATGCATTGCAAAATTCTAAAAAAATGGCAATATTTCTAAAATCAAGTGCTCTTTCAAATGACACCCCACATGACCTGGTTTTAAATGATGTTTTTATCCCTTAACATTCCCACCCCTTTAATAAATATAGTTATGAGTGTCTGCCACTTTTCTTTATTTTTCATTAAAAACCTACTCAATTTTCTATCATTCCAAATATATTTTAAGATTTTCGATGAAGTAGGGTCGGAGTTAATCGGGGCAATAAAACATCCCGAAAACGTCATTTTTCAAAATTATACAAAAAATGGTGAAGTGAAAAATTCCAAAATATATTTTTAAATAATGCTGAAATGAAGCCCTTTCATATGATACCCAACTCGCCTCGCTAAAAAAATGGATGTTTTCAAAGGCTTTACATCGTACCTCCTTAAAACAAACGAACACAACTTTATTTATTTTTTAACCCGCCATCTTGTGTGGATAGGTTAGTTTTATAAGCACCTCAAATTTTAAGTTCATCGGATTAATGGTTCACGAGATAATCGAAATAATGTGAAAAACACGTTGTACTCTCACCAATAGTGTTCCGTTTAAAAAACGGAACCCTAAGAATACGACTTTTTTAAAAAAAATTTTGAAGTGCATAGTTTGAGCATAGGGTGCACCCCAACATGCATGGAAAATGAAAGTCTGCCATTCCAATATAACTTTGAAATTAAATTGCTCAAGAACGGCTTTACCGATTTCATCAAACTTTTTTTTGTTTGATAGATGATTAGTTAATCGTTAAAAAAAATTAATTGTTTTTATAATTAATTTTTAAATAAAAATATTAAAAAAAACTTTTTTAAAGATGGCACTAGGGTCGAAGATCAATTGGAATTTAATTAATTTTTGTTCTGAAAATAGTTCTATTCTTACTCTAAAGTAAATCAAATTTACAAAGAGGCGTAAATTCTTGTTCTTGAAATATTTAATTTTAAAGATTTTTAGTACGACTAAAATTCGAATTTTTCTTCATTTTTTCAAACAACTTCCATTAACAAAAAATTTTAAAATCAATCAAATTTTAACTTTTTTTTTCTAAATATAGTTCTAACCTTACTTTAAAATATATCAAATTTACAAAGAGGCGTTAATTCATGTTCTTGAGATATTTAATTTTAAAGATTTTTAGTCCGTCTAAAATTCTATTTGTTTATTATTTTTTCGAACAATTTTTATCATCAAAAAATTTTAACCACTGAAGTTCATTTTCTCGAACTTGAACAATTAGAATTTTAATCGGACTAACAATCTTTAAAATTAAATATCTCAAGAACATGAATTAACGCCTCTTTGTAAATTTGATATATTTTAAAGTAAGGTTAGAACTATATTTAAAAAATAGGAAAAGTTAAAATTTAATTAATTTTAAAATTTTTTGTTAATGGAAGTTGTTTGAAAAAATGAAGAAAAATTCGAATTACTAAAAATCTTTAAAATTAAATATCTCAAGAACAAGAATTTTAGCCCCTTTGTAAATTTGATATACTTTAGAGTAAGGATAGAACTATTTTCAGAAAAAAAATTAATTAAATTCCAATTGATCTTCGACCCTAGCGTCATCGTCATCTTTAAAAAAGTTTTTTTAATATTTTTATTTAACAATTAATTAATAAAAAAAGCAAAAAATTAATTTTTTTTACGACTAAACGACTAACTAATCATCTATCAAACAATAAAAAGTTTGATGAAATCAGTATAGCCGTTCTTGAGCAATTGAATTTCAAAGTTACATCGGATTTGCAGAATTTTCAGTTTTCATGCATGTTGGGGTGCCCCCTATGCATAAACTATGCACTTCAAAAAATTTTTTAAAAAAAGTCATATTTTTTATTTTGTCCATACTACTTATAAGCCAAGTTTCAAGAAAATCAAAAATGGTCAAGTTTTCACAACTCTGTCTAGAACACGTTTTTCATCAATAATGGTATTTAC
>CAVNZG010000262.1:37500-57500 GCA_963693315.1 Diogma glabrata
ACAAACTGTAACTTGTCCCAAATCTCCGTCAACTAAAACAACAAATCAAGAAATGAATAAATGTTCTCCTAAAGAGACAATGAAAGAGGAATTTAGGAACCCATGTTCTGAGGCTCCTCTAACTGCAGTGCAAGCACGAAAATTAAGAATTTTAGAAGCCCGAAAACTACAAGAATTAGAAGCTGCACAATGTTTACAACAAATTCCAATTTGCTCTAAATCGTCAACCATTGGAACAGTAAACCAACTAATAGATACGTGTTCTCCAAAAAAGAGAATACAGGAACAATGCAGCCACCCTTGCCCAGAACCACTTCTTACTGCAGGACAAGCTAGAAGATTAAGAGCTCAAGAGGCCCAAATCCAACGTGAATTACTATCTCCAAAACAGCAAAAGCCACCACAACGGTATTTTAATGAATTGGACGACATGCAAGTGGGTGGGAAAAAGGCGGCCTGCCCACTATCAACAAGTTCACAACCTGTCTGTCCTCCGACAAAAAAATCGCCACCAGCGTGTTCACCATCAAAAGTGAAATCACCAAGAGCTTGTGCTCCATCGTCAATAGCTCCCAATGAATCGATTTATCCCAGTCCTCGTGAAATTCTGCCAGATATGGTAATAGTCGAAACTATTACTAAAACAAATCAAACAACTATTTATAACAATCCAAATGATGAAGATGAATTATTAATTGATTTTGATGCAATTGACTGCCAACCTGGGATTCCAATAAATAATATAAAAGTTCCACCATTTATATAAAAGTTCCACCATTTTTTCAGCTTCTATTAGACAGGATCTCAGTAGTTCATCATTTGGTCTTCTAGTTGGAAGGATTGATGACAGGACAGTTTTTATAGATCTCACCATTCTTTCCAGCACCCGCCCATATGTGGACTAGAAGGTGGTATGAATATCCAGTTGATTGTTGCAAGTTCTGTGCGAACGGCTTCAGGCAGTATTGATTCAATTATTTTTTTCAGTTCGTTATTTGCGCCGTGAAAGTTAGTTCCATTATCGCTGTACAGCTCTAGTGGTGTGCCACGTCTTGAAATAAAGTTTCGCAACGCCATTATGCATGAATCAGAGCTTAGTGAATGCACAATTTCCATATGAATGGCTCTTATGGTTAGACACGTAAAGAGCATCGCCCATCGCTTCTCAACTCGTCGTCCGACGACAACATCCATGGGACCAAAAAGATCCACTCCGACGTGAGAAAATGGTAATTTATAGTTGGCCATTCGTGCTACAGGAAGGTCTGCCGTTTCCGGTGGTTTCGGCACTGCTCTTTCGTTTTTGCATTGCTGACAACTTGACTGCGTCTTTTTTACCAATACTCGAAGTTGTGATATGACGAAATACTGACGAATTTCGTTAACAACTGTTTCTCCATTCTTATGCTTATTCTTTCTATGGTAGAAATCAACGATAAGCTGTGTTATACGATGTTCTCGTGGTAGCAGAATGGGGTATCTAACTTCCTTGCTGATGGAGCTTGCTTCAGATAACCTACTTTTCATTCTTAGGACCTGGTGTTCGTCTAGAAATGGCGACATCTTGTAGATACGACTGGTTTTCTTTATTTTTGTTGGCGGAACTGCTTTGAGTGCTAAGATCTCCTCGTGATAAGCGGATTGTTGTGCCTCTCGATACAGGTAGATTGCAGCTGCTAACTCCTCTTCGCTGGTTAGTATTTCCGGTCTCACCGACTGTTGTTTTTTAGCAGTCCAAAAAAATCTAAGCAGATATGCTTGAGTACGAACAAGTCTTCGGCACTTACTAAAGCGCGATGGATCAGGTGTTAGCTTGTTGACTTCAACATGAGATAGCTGCTGCCGTAGTTCTTTCTCCTCTGAGCTATCCTGATGACATTCAGTGGGCCATTTATGTTCTGGCGCTATAAGGAATTCTGGTCCTAGGTACCACTTGTATCAGATATCTTCGGTGGCGCATTCCATTTCGTTGCTTCGTCGGCAACATTAAGTTTCGTCGGAACCCATCTCCATTCGTTTTCATTTGTTTCTTCCAGTATTTCGCCAATACGATGTGCGACGAATTGCTTATATTTCCTATGTTCTGAGCGGAGCCAGCACAAAACATCTCGCGAATCAGACCAGAATATTCTTTGCTGTATTTGGATTGTATGTGCTGATTCAATACTTTTAGCTAATCTAGTACCCAAAACAGCTGCCTGCAGCTCTAGCCGAGGAATCGACAGTGGATTTTGTGGTGCTAGTTTGGTTTTAGCTCCGATGAGTACTGTTTTGCTATAGTTATCGTATTCGAATCAATAATATGCAACAGCGGCAAAGGCATTCTCGCTGGCGTCAACAATTCACTGATGTAACATCTGGGGATTGAGATTTCTTCGAGCTCTGGTAATATTTCAACCCATTTCAACCACTTGAGGTACTGCTCATTGGAAATCTGTTGATCCCAATCTACTGATGAACTCCAAATTTCGCGTATGAGTATTTTTGCGTAGACGAGAAAGAATGCAATTAATCCAAGCGGATCATAAATCATCATCAAAGTTCGAAGAACTTCTCTTTTGGTAGGGCGGCGGCTCCCGTTGATGATTTCTTTGTTCAGCCGTTCGTAATTTATTGAAAAGTAGAGAACATCTGCCGACATTTCCCACCACATTCCTAGTACTTTCGCAGTTGCCACTTCGTCTGTGCTAAAGCTCTTCTTGTTGCTTTGGTTAGTTTCACTCAGAGTATTTAGAACGTAGCTCGAGTTGGATTGCCAATTTCTTATTTGAAATCCAGCTTGTGCGTGTATGTTTGACCTGGTGTGTCACTTCTGCAGCTTCCGCTTCCGTGTCGAAACTGTCCAACCAATCATCAACATAATGGTTGTCAATTATAGCTTGTGTTGCTCTCGGAAATGTGTGTGAGAATTCTCTTGCATTTATATGTTTCACATGTTGAGCCGAGCAAGGAGAACATGTTGCTCCAAATGTCATCACTTGCATAGCATGCACTTCAATATCTTCGGATGAATCGCTGCGCCAGAGAAATCTTTGGGAGTCTTGGTCAGCTTCATTGATTTGAATTTGATGGAACATTTCTCGGATGTCACCCACTATTGCTATCTTATGCTCGCGAAATCTGTATAATATATTTACCAATGGCACTAACATGTCTGGACCCTTTAGTAGCATAGAATTCAATGATGTTCCATTTACAGACGCGGCCGCGTCCCACACTAATCGTATTTTTTCTGGTTTGTTCGGATTCGTCACTGTAAATATTGGCAAGTACCACGTGCGAGGACCGATTTTTTGCGCTGCTTCGGATGAGAGTTTACGAGTGTAACCTTTTTTCTCATAACCTTTTATTTTTTCTTGAAGGAATTTAGCATAAGTTGGATCTTTTTCCATTTTTTTCTCCAAACAATACAATCTTTGTTTTGCCATTGGAAGACTATCTGGCATATTGATGTGGTCATAACGCCATAGCAGCCCGGTTTCATATTTGTTTTTGTTTCTTCGGGTGCGACTTTCCAATATTTCCCTAGCTCGTTGGTCATCTCTGGACTCAAGAATTTTTTCAGGTATTATAACACCGAAATTTTCTGTCGTGAAGAATTCTTTAACTTGTTCGTGCAGATCAGTGTCCGAACTACAACCACAGATGTGATAGTGGCTGTACTGCACTTTTTCTGATGAGTTTGATGTTGCTTG
The DNA here is from genome assembly GCA_963693315.1 of Diogma glabrata. Classification (NCBI taxonomy): domain Eukaryota; kingdom Metazoa; phylum Arthropoda; class Insecta; order Diptera; family Cylindrotomidae; genus Diogma; species Diogma glabrata. The sequence continues at coordinate 41,196 of CAVNZG010000262.1, forward strand.
ATGACCAAATATCGCCCAGCCCAGTCTGGTTTTGGTGGCGATTGGCTCCCCCCATTGACCTTCTCGCACTTCGAGCGGGAGACCTAAACTCCAATGCCGAAGACCAATTAAAATTCTAGGAATAGCTTTCTCGTAGTTTTGTATTGGAAGGTTCTTTAGATGGTTGTAAACAATATGGTTTTCATCGCCTTGCTGAAATGATTGCACTGGTAAATTTAGGCCTTTCACTGTATGCACATCGGATATACGGAATTTGTTGGCATTATCTTGAGTCCCGGATATTTCCAATGAAACTCTTCGGCTGTCATCTTCTACTCTTGTTGTGTCGCCAGTCCATTTTAAACAAAGATTTTCCCTTGGACCATTTAAATGTAATTTTTCGGCAACTTCTTCATCCAATAACGTGAGAGACGATCCTTCATCTAGAAAGGCAAAGGTTTCCAATGAATTTGTTTCACCATGCAGCGTTACTGGAATAATACGGAAAAGTAGACTGCTGCTCCGAGATTGTTGTGGTTCCATCAATGTATTGGTAGTGGCGACGATACCTTCTGCTGTTGAGTTCTCCTTGACTGTATGGATGCTAGGATCGTGCAGTGTTGGATGATGTTTATGTTTGCACCCATTTACATTGCATAACTTTGAGCGCTTGCACCTCAACGTGTAGTGTCGTTTGCAATAACATCTTCTGCACAAATTCTCCGCTTTTACAAAATCCCAGCGTTCTTTTACATTTAATGCTATTAGCTGTGGGCATGTACTAGTGAAGTGACCGAGTTCTTTACATTTATAGCATTTTGGTTTAAAATTTTCTTCAGTTTTCACCAGTTCTTCAACCTTTTTGTCTAAGCGTTGTGTATATTCAGTATGTGCTGCATGTGTATAGCTTCGTTTTGGTAATGGTCTTGCAGGCCTTTTATTTTCGACATTATGTGAAAAAGAGATATCGCTATAAGTTACACTGCTTGCAGCCTCAGCAATTTGGCACAACCAATTACTAAACGTTGAAATATCTACGTTGTCTGACGAGTTCTTAAATATTGCCCAGTTTAGTTTTAAATTTGGTGATAGCTTTTCGACTAGGTCCTGCAAAAGCATCGGATTGTTTAGGTGATTGCATAAGCCTGATGCTAAAATTGTGTCGCTTAATGTTTGGACTGACAGTGAATATTTTATTATTGTTTCCAATTTGTTTTCTTGCACCACTGGTTCTGCTACAATCTTTTTTGTGAGCACTCTTAGGATCTGCTCGGGCCTTCCGAACAGCATTTTCAAAGTGTTTATAACTTGCGGCACTGTTTCAGGAAGCACCATCTTACTTTTCACTGCCTCTAATGCATTGCCCTTTAGACATCGTTGGAGACGTCCTAGATTTTCTTCGTCTGAAAACCCGCATCGTAATGTTGATCTCTCATATGCGGAATAGAAAAGTGGCCATTCTGCCGGATCCCCATTAAAGGATGGTAAATCCCTTAAATATGCTTGTCGTGCTATTAATTCATCAGTAGACAACTTCTTTATGTTGCGACGATCTTCGTTGCGACTATCATGCGTTGTTTGGTTCTTGATTGTTGTGCTCAGCAATGGTAGACGTGAAGTTGTACGAGGTGGTTGATGCGTTGGTTCAGTTTGAATTGGTTCATTTGTTTGTATGATTGTAGCTGGCAGTGGAATTTGCTCCATCTGTGTACGCACTCATTCACGCGTTCGCTTACTAGCTTCGCTTCGTTGAGATCCACTATTGCTTGAACACATATCGTCTAAAATCGAGTATTTTTCTTCAATATATTTCTTGTCTCTTGCTTCAGCCAGCTTGCGTTCTTCCTCAACTCTATCCAGCGCCAGCTGTTTGCGTCTGTTAGTACTCGAGACTCGACTTAATGCTACGGATGGTGCTGACGGCTGGTTAGCCGTTGTGGTGGCTTGTTTTACGAATGTTGCACTATACTGATGAGTAATATTTGCTGATGTTGGCAGCTCTTGTCGCATAGTACTCCACTGATTCATTGCAAAGTTCGGTAGACCGGCAATCATTGTTGTTGCTGGTAGCAGTTTCGATATTGCACCAAGTGATCTTGGTTTCTGAGACATAGTTATATCATGTTTCAGTTGTTGTTTGTTGGATTTTGACGGTTCCATTTTGGGCTGATCTCCCAGGTTGAATTTGTGATCCTCAGGTTTAGCTTTAGCAATCGATGGTGTTGATTGTATAGATGGTTGTTGCAGCTGTGATCGTTGTTGCTGCTGCTTCTGCAAATGTTGTTGTTGTTGTTGCAACTGCTGTTGCTTTAGTTGCAGCTGTAGTTGTTGCTGCTGCTGTTGTTGTTGTTGCTGCAACTGCTGTTGCTTTTGTTGCTGCGGCAGCTGTAGTTGTTGTTGCTGCAACTGCTGTTGCTGTTGTTGCTGCGGCAGCTGTAGTTGTTGTTGCTGCTGCCATTGTTGTCGTTGCTGCAACTGCTGTTGTTTTTTATGTTGCTGCTGTTGTTGTTGCTGCGGTTTAGATGTCTCTACGATTGCCTCTGTTATTTGTACTGGTTGTTGCAGTAAACTATTTGCAGATGGTTGCTGATCATTGTTTGATAAAGCGGCTGTAGGATCATCTAAATGTAACATGGATGATTAAATACCAGCGCACTTGCTACAGTCCCAATCTAGATTTTCAACAGCTTGAGTTACACCAACACATTGGAAATGAAACCATTTCTGGCATGTGTCACATGAAACCATTTCATTTGTATCCTCTTCCTGGCATAAACCACAATTAAAATCTAATTGTGTGCCGTCTGCATTGTTTGGCGGTGTACGATGGGTAAGATTCCCTCTCTGAAATGGATCGTGATCGTCGACGTCATGCTCGGACAGGTCACTCATTTTAATTGATTTTCTTCTTCGATAATAATTTTGAAGATGGTTTCTTCTGTAATATTATTTTTCTTTAAAATTAAATAAATAGTAAAGAAATTTGAAGAATGTTGCGAAGTAAATAAACTATATATTTTTCGGCAGCTTAATTCGAGAGAACTTTATTAAAAAAGAACTTCAAATTTCCTAAAATGAAATTTGCAATACAAATAAATTACTTTTGGCATTTACATAATAAGGAAATAAACTATTTTATAACTTTTACATATAGTAATATAAATTAGTAAATACAACTAAAATAGAATTAAATAGATATTTACTTTAGTGCTCCTTGTATTTTAAAATTATTAAACTATACAATTTAAATTTTAATTCACTTCACAGTTTTAAGATTTGTTTACTTTTTGATGTTGTTGGATGAATTTTCCGGTTAAAAAGAAATAATATTTCCAGTTTGTCAATAATGTCAACTTTTAGCGCTATATTTTTCTATAATTTTCAAACTAGTGACATCTACCATTGAGCGTATCAAGCATTTGATGTTGATCTCCTGTCATGATCTAGTTACAGCGGTTACAACATATTTGTTTAAGATTTTTTGACATTTGTTGACGTTTACAATTTATTGAATATTTTTGTTGTTAGTTTGTATTAAATTTTTTGGTTGATTAAATTGATAAAAAGGCTTATTTTTTAAAATAATAAAATAATTTGATTAAATTTAATTAACCCGTGATGACCATCGATAACAACAACCTTCACAAAAGTCACCATTTAGATGTCTTTGAGTAGTGGTTTTTTCTTTATATTTTTTAGAGCAACACAAAATACAACAAAGTGACATGAATGCATTTATATACTTTTGAACTGTCAAAACAAATATACACAAATAAAACTACATTTTGTTAATGCTTTAAGTTGCATGTTATGGTTATGGGCTAATTCAATTAGAAATACATAATAGTATGTCTAGTAACCTAGTGGTCAATCAACTGGACGGCGAATAGCGTTGGTAGATTACCAATAGCGTTGGTAGATTGGAAAAACACTTATTGGTTAATTCCATTTGTGGTGACACATGACAGCCAAATTTCTTTCCCAATTTGGAGCAATAAATATTAATATACCTTATGTGGTTTTCGTTTGGTACGTCATATTTAATTAAAAAATTCTAGATCTAGAAAATCGGTGACCAAACGAAATTGAAATCGGCTTTTATTTTATATCTGGTTGTGAGTAAAAAACTGACAATTATTATAAAATCATATCAATTTTAAAATAATAAAGTCGGTCAAGTTGAAGTACGAATAAAATTGGCTCGCCCAGGGTTTTGTGAACGAAGAACAAAATATCAAAAATAATTCCCAAAAAGTTGTGATGCAAACTTTTATATTACCGGCCAACCATAGGCACATAAAATCAAATTTTTCTTCGTAAATGTCAAAAACAAACTCACGTTCTTAGTAATAACTCAAAAACTGAACTATTTTTTTTTAAATATTCCAATCTCTTTCAATTTTTCTAAATAAAACTCGATTCCTTAAAAAAAACTATTGTTTTACTATCTCCTTATCTATGTTTATAAAATACAGATAAAAACAAAGATTTGCAATTTTTCTGTTTTCAATAGGATTGATTGATTGATTGGACTGTAGGACCAAGCACTAGGCGAGACTCCCGGATTACGGCCGGGCCACTTCCTACAGTCGTTTTACATATAACAATAGGTAAGGATAGGTAGGTAATTGTAAGTTAGGAGTGAACGACCCGGTTACAGACACCTGGCAAATCGTATCTAGCTACTACTGTTAGGAGACAATCACAAGGACAATCACTTATACATATAATCTGCAATCGCCAATCAGCAATCCCGTATCTAAAATTTCTCGCCTGCAATCTCCAGTCGGAAACCTGTTATTCATGTAATTTATTAGTATAATAGGATGATGACTAAATTGTAGTCCTCTGCACTCTCCAATCTGAATTCATATTATTATATTTATGGTTAAAATTATTTATGGTTAAAAACATTTATATTATGTACATATATATAAAAAACAAAAAACCCCTTTGAAAATTGAGTGAATTTCATATAAAAAAGTATTGGGATTGAATTGGATAAAAATATTATCTTTCACTTGTTGTTTTTATTTGAAATGTATTTATTTAAATTTTATAAAACATTATTTTATATAATATAATTAACGCAAGAATGTTTTGAATTTTTCTTGAAACACAAGAATTAATTTTAACAAAAACAATTAACCCTGCTCGTTGATATCGTTCAAAAATCTTATTGGATTTTATGGATAATGTTTGGATAAATAGAAAGAGATAAATCTATCACATAAAATTATGTCAACAAATGAAATTTTAAACTGAGTTTGAAATAATAACTAAATTTCGCTAGTTAAAGCTCTAAGTAGGTTTAAATTTTACACAAAATCGAATAGCACAATAACACCTTTATTTAGTTTTCTAGTAAAAATCAGAGTTAATAAATTTTACATTTAGGGAAGATTACATCTTGGTCGCCCACATCTTTCCATTTTTGAAAGCAATCTTACCTTAGAGTTTAATTATTAAAACCAACACTTTAAAACTATTATATTAGATATAAAACTGATTATTACAATTAATGTTTTCACCAGAGGCGTAGCTAGGGGGGGGCGGGGGGGCGGTCCGCCCCGGGTGTCACCCGTTTTGGGGTGACACCCGAACGTAAAAAACTTAAACAAACCATCACAATGTTTTCAACGATAAATCACTTCAAAATTGTTTTGGGGTGACACCTGAATGTAAAAAACTTAAACAAACCATCACAATTTTTTCAACGATAAATCACTTCGGAACCGTTTTGGGGTGACACCCGAACGTAAAAAACTTAAACAAACCATCACAATGTTTTCAACGATAAATCACCTCGAAACCGTTTTGGGTGACACCCGAACGTAAAAAACTTAAACAAACCATCACAATGTTTTTAACGATAAATCACTTCGAAACCGTTTTGGGGTGACACCCGAACGTAAACAACTTAAACAAACCATCACAATGTTTGCAATGATAAATCACTTCGAAACCGTTTTGGGGTGACACCCGAACGTAAAAAACTTAAACAAACCATCACAATATTTTCAACGATAAATCACCTCGAAACCGTTTTGGGGTGACACCCGAACGTAAACAACTTAAACAAACCATCACAATGTTTGCAATGATAAATCACTTCGAAACCGTTTTGGGGTGACACCCGAACGTAAAAAATTTAAACAAACCATCACAATGTTTTCAACGATAAATCACCTCGAAACCGTTTTGGGGTGACACCCGAACGTAAACAACTTAAACAAACCATCACAATGTTTTCAACGATAAATCACTTCGAAACCGTTTTGGGGTGACACCCAAACGTAAAAAACTTAAACAAACCATCACAATGTTTTCAACGATAAATCACTTCGAAACCATTTCAAACAGGTTATCCATTTAATTTTAATTTATAAATTGTGATAGCTTATAAATGTGTCCTATTGGTTCTACTTTCTACTTTCTACGGTTCTACTTTCCTACTTTTTAAAATTCTTGAGTTATTACTTGAGTTATTATTTGGGGTAGTTTGTTGAACGTCTTTTTATGTTAGTACAAATCCAAAGACATGCTAAACATTTCAGTTTACTTTTTAAACTAAGAAGGATTAATTAAACATCTAAACTAAAGCAAAATTAGATTACATTTTAGTGTTCCTAGGTCTTGATGGTTTTACAAGATATATTTCGTTTACGTTCTTGGCTATATTAGTAGAAGAGAATAGGTACGTTCGATTTGACTGAAACAACTTAAAAAACAACAACAATTGCATTCAATTTATCAGTTGTATCAGTTGCTTCAGTCAAATCGAACACGGCTTATATTAGTAGAAAAAACGAAATTTCAGGATGCAAAGTTTAGGTTTTTGGGCATATTATTATTATTGAATTTTATTGAAAAACGGTTTCGCGATTTTTAAAACAACCCAAAATGCAATAAAAAGTATAACCCTTTGCGTTAAAAAGCAATTGTTATAGAATTGCTTTGCATTAAGCAATTGATAGTACATATATCAAAACTAAAGTTTTACTCAGCGTTCTTTGGATTGCATAGCTATCATATATTAAACATTCTAAAAAATTACCAGTAGTAATCATCCAAGGGCGGGGATAATTCGAAATAATCTTTTAAAAATTTCGAAAGCACATACATATATTGATAATAGCACGAAGCCGTAGGCCGATTGCTATTATTAATACCACTTGCTGTAGGAATTTTCCAAAAAATTATGAGAATTTATCAACGAACGAGGGGAATTCGTTTAGAATTTTTTTTGCCATTTTTCATTTCTTTATATATTTTTTATGAATTATACGTTGGCCTACTGCCAACCATATCAGTTAACTATTTCAAAAATAATTTGATAATTTTTAATATCCCAGTAGGCCAGAAGTATAATTATTTGTTATTAATATAATTCAAATGTTATTGGTGAAATTGAATGATGTCATTACAATTTAGAGAATTTAATTGGGTTAAATTAAAATAAAACTAAAGCAAAAAATTTTGTATTTTATTTATTTAAAAAAAAAATTAAAATATAAAATGATTTTGGTCTCCAAGTTGTTTTTATTTACTAATATAATAATTTATTTGAACTAAATTTATTTAAAAAATCCTTGTAACATAAATGTAAAGCCTTCAAATTTTGTTTAAAAGTGGTGTAGTTATGATTGTTATTAACTAAATGGTTTGACTTTAAATTTAAAAATAGACTTTAAATTTTGATTATTTTTCTTCTTAGATTTTTAGACAATATTCCTTAAATCAGTCTTTAAAACATTTTCCGGTTTTCCAGATGTAAAATTTTTCAAAAGAATCACAATTAAATTTGTAAATTATTGAGCATGATTCTAATTGGATATTTAATTTTGGTTTCGATACTTTATATAAAATTCTAAGAGATGGATTTTATATTTATATATTTTTAAATGGTTCCTAATAATATTAAGCATATGATTTGTATATTCCATTTTATTAAATATTGTTTAATATAAGTTGTTGCAAGGAATTTTAAATAAATTAATTCTGGTAGTGTATTTAATCGTTAACACAGTGTACTTATTATGAAATAGACATATGTATCCTACAAATATATTTAGAATTATAGGCTTGCTGATACCTACTATAATTAAAAATATTTTTTTAGATTTCGTCTAGCAAATATCCCAACAAATAAATATGCCACGAGGAGTTCATACTTCTAAAAGAAAAAGCGGGTTCCAGCAGAGAAAGACCAAACAGGCTAAAATAGATGATGTTCAGAGCATATCTGGATCGATTTATAAATATGTTACAAAACCTGATGATAGCCAAAGCTCATCAAAAGAAACTGATTCTCACGTAAATGCAACGAATGTTTCAGAGAATATTGGCTCATCTTCAGAAAGTAACAGCGACAACACAGAATTAATAATGATAACCCATGATGAAGACGAATCAGAAAAAAATGCTGAAAATGATAGTGATAATGCTGCTAATGCACCTACTATCGAAGACAGTATTTGTATGAGTGAATCACTTCAGGACTTAAGAGATGTATCACATTGGAATATACCCGTCTCTGATAATGTTCGCATTGAAATCATAAAAAAAGGAAGTGAACATTTTCAAAATAGAGAAGGGCCGTTTGCTACTGTATCTAGACCCGGGTTAGACACAAAAGGTAATGTTCGCCATCTTTCTAAAGAATGGTTTTATAAAGTGATGCCTTATATCAAATACACCCTTATATGGAGAAAAAATTCTGCGGTCATGGATGGTTTATTCTCCTATAAATAATAGCCTGTACTGCTTCTGCTGTCGTATATTTGCTGTCACCAATAGTTGTAATATAAATTCAGCATTTACGACTGAATTTCAGAAGTGGTGGAAGCTAAATCCCAAAGTAGTAACCATGAAACTTCAAATGAACATCTGGAGAATTTTGAAAAGTGGAAAACTTTGGAAATGAGGTTGAAATGTCATAAAACGATAGGAGACGCAGCCTTACAATTAATAGATAATGAAAAACAGAAGTGGAAACATCTTTTATCCAGATTATTGGATATAACTTTCTTTTTATCTAAACAAAACCTAGCATTTCGGGGACATGATGAAGGACAAAGTTCTTCAAATAAAGGCAATTTTTAGAACTAGTCAATCTATTGTCAAAGTATGATGTAGTGTTAAAAGAACACATTTTGAATTTGGAGCATGGCAAATCACCAAAAGTATCATATTTGTCACCAGATATACAAAATGAGTTCATAAATGTTTTAGCGAACCACGTAAAGTTTAAGCTTGTCAACGAAATTAAATCAGCTAAATATTTTGGAATTATGTTTGATAGCACACCTGACATTTCACATATTGATCAAATGTCTGAAGTGATTCGTTATGTGAAAATTGATGGTAGAAAAGTGGAAGTCAAAGAAGTATTCCTTGGATTTTTTTCTTTACATGGAAAAAAGCCGCTGATTTAAGCGATGAAATTCTTAAAAACCTTAAAAATGACGGTTTAGAGGTAATGAATTGTCGTTCCCAAGGTTATGATAATGCAGCTGTTATGAGTGGTATACATGGAGGAGTGCAAGCTATTATTAAAGCAAAAAATAACAAAGCAATTTTTGTGGGCTGCATAGATCATTCAATTAATTTATGTGGCCAATACTCATTTGCACAAAATGTAGCTTGTGTAACGTCTTTCGGAACAGTGGAGGCCATTTTTACATTTTTTTCTGCTTCGACTAGCCGCTGGGAAGTGCTTGTTAAACACAGCAAAACAACTGTTAAAAGACTCTCAACAACGCGTTGGAGTGCTCATTATGCTGCAGTAAAAGTATTGGCCGAAAATTTTGATGAGATTGAGGCTGCAATTGAGAAGCTAAGTGATCAACAAGAAAATGTAGACACTAGAGGCGCTGCACACAACCTTATGCATGCAGTGTGTGATTTTACGTTTCTTTGCTATCTTTTGTTTTGGAATGATGTTCTTAGGGAAATAAATTGTGCTCAGATTGGATTGCAAAGCAAAGGCTTAAATATTGATCAATTAATTACAAAAATAGAGTCACTTCGTCTTTATATTGAAGATAAACGAAATGACATTGTAGAACAGGCAATAGATCTTGCTGCGACGCAATCGGAGAGCTATGACATTCCAATGGAAAGACGAATTCGTCGTAAAAAACGAATGGCTGGTGAGTTGGCTCCAGATGTTGAACTGACACTGAGAGCTGAACTTAAAAAGGACATGTTGGAATGTCTTGACCGATTCAGTGTTGAACTCCGAACAAGACTGAAGTCAGTTCAAGATGTTGCTTCATTGTTCGAGGCTGTTCAGACAAAGACTTTGCTTTTGGTGAACAGTGAAGAGTTGAAATTATCTGTATCAAAATTTACCAGTTTTTATGATGCGGTATCGGAAACGGGCCTCCTCACAGAGATACCAAGGTTGAGGAGGCATTTAAAAGTGACCAATGTTACAGTTTCTAACTGGGTGTGCCTAGACTTTTTGAAATTCATCGTGGAATGGGATTTTACAGAATCTATTCCGAATCTTATGGTCGCACTAAAGTTATTTATGACTATTTGCGTATCAGTGGCTACGTGTGAGAGGAGTTTCAGCAAATTAAAATTAATTAAAAATTACTTGCGGGCAACAATGACCCAAACGAGGCTTAAAAATCTTGGCATATTAACCATAGAACATGAGGCAGCACAAAATATAAATTTTGAAGTTGTGATTTCTGAGTTTGCAGCTGTTAAAGCTAGAAATAAGAGATTTTAAGTGTATGTATATAATATGTATGTGAGAGTATATTAATTCTACTCTTATTTTTCTTTTACTATACTTTCCAGGGTTGCCACTTGTACACATTTGTATTAATTTGGATACATTATTTAAAAAATTTGTTAAATGGATACTGGGTAAACAGAAAACATTGTGTATAAAATGCATTAAATGCATTTGAAAATGTTAATAAATTGTGTTACATTGTTCGTCGTATTCTCTTTTAGTAGAAGATAAAGGAACAGAAAATTGGCGAACAGTGTAGCAAATATAAACAGTTGTGGAAAAACGATAACCAATTTTTGTAAACAGTTCTGAATTGAGTGCATTTAAGGTTGCATTATACCGTAACCGTTGTAGTGAAAAAAAGGAATTCCAGGTATATTTTGCGCTGAAACCGCACAATATAGGTCGTTCTCAAACAAATTAGCAACTTCGAATAATCATGTATACATTTGGATACTCTTTTTTTATACAACTGGATACATTTTAATTTTTTTGAGTGACGACGCTGATACTTTTCTAAAAGATTCATTTTCATACATCAATATGAAAGAATGTATAATAAAACAGTACTTTAATTATATATAACTTATTAATAATAATGCTCATTTGCATTAATTAAATAATTTGTATTAATTAAATAAAATTATAAATTACGTATATCGGCTTTTTATAATATTGACAGTTTTCATTCTTGGGGTGACACCATAATATCCGCCCCGGGTGTCACCCATGCTAGCTACGCCACTGGTTTTCACTACATTTAGTTATACTTATATATTTATCATTTAAGAGATTAATTTAGTTTAAAATTCACACTGTCACTTATAACAAGTGTTGATAAGACGACCATTCACCATTGTCATATATATATATACACATATATACACATGCACATACATACACATACACACATATATACACGTACATACACACATATATACACATGTACTCACATATATATACGTATATACATACATATACACATACATGTACACATACATACATACATATATACACACATACACACATATACGCAAACATACATATACATATACATACATACATACATACATACATATACACACATATATACATATATATACACACATATATATATATATATATATATATATATATATATATATATATATATATATATATATATATATATATATATATATATATATATATATATATATATATATATATATATATATATATATATATATATATATATATATATATATATATACATATATATATATATATATATATATATATATATATATATATACATCCATACACATACATATGTACATATATACATATATACACACATATACACACATACACACATACACTTCCATTTTATTAAATATTGTTTAATATAAGTTGTTGCAAGGAATTTTAAATAAATTAATTCTGGTAGTGTATTTAATCGTTAACACAGTGTACTTATTATGAAATAGACATATGTATCCTACAAATATATTTAGAATTATAGGCTTGCTGATACCTACTATAATTAAAAATATTTTTTTAGATTTCGTCTAGCAAATATCCCAACAAATAAATATGCCACGAGGAGTTCATACTTCTAAAAGAAAAAGCGGGTTCCAGCAGAGAAAGACCAAACAGGCTAAAATAGATGATGTTCAGAGCATATCTGGATCGATTTATAAATATGTTACAAAACCTGATGATAGCCAAAGCTCATCAAAAGAAACTGATTCTCACGTAAATGCAACGAATGTTTCAGAGAATATTGGCTCATCTTCAGAAAGTAACAGCGACAACACAGAATTAATAATGATAACCCATGATGAAGACGAATCAGAAAAAAATGCTGAAAATGATAGTGATAATGCTGCTAATGCACCTACTATCGAAGACAGTATTTGTATGAGTGAATCACTTCAGGACTTAAGAGATGTATCACATTGGAATATACCCGTCTCTGATAATGTTCGCATTGAAATCATAAAAAAAGGAAGTGAACATTTTCAAAATAGAGAAGGGCCGTTTGCTACTGTATCTAGACCCGGGTTAGACACAAAAGGTAATGTTCGCCATCTTTCTAAAGAATGGTTTTATAAAGTGATGCCTTATATCAAATACACCCTTATATGGAGAAAAAATTCTGCGGTCATGGATGGTTTATTCTCCTATAAATAATAGCCTGTACTGCTTCTGCTGTCGTATATTTGCTGTCACCAATAGTTGTAATATAAATTCAGCATTTACGACTGAATTTCAGAAGTGGTGGAAGCTAAATCCCAAAGTAGTAACCATGAAACTTCAAATGAACATCTGGAGAATTTTGAAAAGTGGAAAACTTTGGAAATGAGGTTGAAATGTCATAAAACGATAGGAGACGCAGCCTTACAATTAATAGATAATGAAAAACAGAAGTGGAAACATCTTTTATCCAGATTATTGGATATAACTTTCTTTTTATCTAAACAAAACCTAGCATTTCGGGGACATGATGAAGGACAAAGTTCTTCAAATAAAGGCAATTTTTAGAACTAGTCAATCTATTGTCAAAGTATGATGTAGTGTTAAAAGAACACATTTTGAATTTGGAGCATGGCAAATCACCAAAAGTATCATATTTGTCACCAGATATACAAAATGAGTTCATAAATGTTTTAGCGAACCACGTAAAGTTTAAGCTTGTCAACGAAATTAAATCAGCTAAATATTTTGGAATTATGTTTGATAGCACACCTGACATTTCACATATTGATCAAATGTCTGAAGTGATTCGTTATGTGAAAATTGATGGTAGAAAAGTGGAAGTCAAAGAAGTATGCCTTGGATTTTTTTCTTTACATGGAAAAAAGCCGCTGATTTAAGCGATGAAATTCTTAAAAACCTTAAAAATGACGGTTTAGAGGTAATGAATTGTCGTTCCCAAGGTTATGATAATGCAGCTGTTATGAGTGGTATACATGGAGGAGTGCAAGCTATTATTAAAGCAAAAAATAACAAAGCAATTTTTGTGGGCTGCATAGATCATTCAATTAATTTATGTGGCCAATACTCATTTGCACAAAATGTAGCTTGTGTAACGTCTTTCGGAACAGTGGAGGCCATTTTTACATTTTTTTCTGCTTCGACTAGCCGCTGGGAAGTGCTTGTTAAACACAGCAAAACAACTGTTAAAAGACTCTCAACAACGCGTTGGAGTGCTCATTATGCTGCAGTAAAAGTATTGGCCGAAAATTTTGATGAGATTGAGGCTGCAATTGAGAAGCTAAGTGATCAACAAGAAAATGTAGACACTAGAGGCGCTGCACACAACCTTATGCATGCAGTGTGTGATTTTACGTTTCTTTGCTATCTTTTGTTTTGGAATGATGTTCTTAGGGAAATAAATTGTGCTCAGATTGGATTGCAAAGCAAAGGCTTAAATATTGATCAATTAATTACAAAAATAGAGTCACTTCGTCTTTATATTGAAGATAAACGAAATGACATTGTAGAACAGGCAATAGATCTTGCTGCGACGCAATCGGAGAGCTATGACATTCCAATGGAAAGACGAATTCGTCGTAAAAAACGAATGGCTGGTGAGTTGGCTCCAGATGTTGAACTGACACTGAGAGCTGAACTTAAAAAGGACATGTTGGAATGTCTTGACCGATTCAGTGTTGAACTCCGAACAAGACTGAAGTCAGTTCAAGATGTTGCTTCATTGTTCGAGGCTGTTCAGACAAAGACTTTGCTTTTGGTGAACAGTGAAGAGTTGAAATTATCTGTATCAAAATTTACCAGTTTTTATGATGCGGTATCGGAAACGGGCCTCCTCACAGAGATACCAAGGTTGAGGAGGCATTTAAAAGTGACCAATGTTACAGTTTCTAACTGGGTGTGCCTAGACTTTTTGAAATTCATCGTGGAATGGGATTTTACAGAATCTATTCCGAATCTTATGGTCGCACTAAAGTTATTTATGACTATTTGCGTATCAGTGGCTACGTGTGAGAGGAGTTTCAGCAAATTAAAATTAATTAAAAATTACTTGCGGGCAACAATGACCCAAACGAGGCTTAAAAATCTTGGCATATTAACCATAGAACATGAGGCAGCACAAAATATAAATTTTGAAGTTGTGATTTCTGAGTTTGCAGCTGTTAAAGCTAGAAATAAGAGATTTTAAGTGTATGTATATAACACACATGGCCAAACCGCGGCTCGCGAGCCGCATGCGGCTCTTTAAAAGAATAAATGCGGCTCTCGAAAAGAAATGAAAAAATTAAATAATATTTAATAATTCATAAACATTGTAACAAAATTAGAAATAATACATATAATTTATAATGCTGTTTAATATAATATGAAAATATAACAAGTAAAATAAAATATTTAAAATAATAATATAATATGATTTAATGCAATCATTTTATTATATTTAGGCCGTCCTGTCGAAGTTACTACTATTGGAGTTTTTTGCGACTTTATTTTAGTTTGATACTACTTTACTTCGCGAATCAAGTTTAGGTATAATCCGCTGTTATAAATAAATTTAACTAATTTTATTATTTAAGGTTATACGTTTAACATATTCTAGTGGACTAAAAATAAAATCACCTGTATTCGTTTCAAATTAATGCACAAAAATCTTTCTCAAAACCAAGTCTTTCCTTTTGGATTCGTTTGTTTTTCTATGACTATCTTTTTCTGCAATTTTTTTATAAACAATATTTTTGATATTTTATCTTTAGGCAATTTGCCGACGTTAAATTTAATGTATCCTTTAATATTCCAATTAAAAAATGAATAAGTTCATAATTAAATAGAATTAAAAACACGTGCAAATCCGACATATGCTACCTCAACCGCTTCTACATTTACGACAGTAAGATATTACCCTAAACCAAAAACGAAATTAAAAACTTAAGGAAATTGCAAGAAAAAAACGGTGATTTCATCTCTTGTAGCGAAATATAATATTTTGCGTGTTTTTTATGAATACTCCGTTTTTTTATTTAACTGCTAAATATGTCAGACCACAAAAAAAGGAGATATGACGGATAAAATCGTAGCTTCAGGCAAGAATGGGTTGAAGCATACGCATTCATCGATAAAGGGGGAAAACCTTTGTGTCTTATTTGCAATGAATCACTTGCTCATTATAAAACCAGTAATTTAAAACGACATCACGAAAAAAACCATAGTAAATTTTTGGATAATTATCCGTTGAATACCAACATCCGAACAAATAAAAAAACTCTTTAAAATCTGCATTAAGTAATCAGCAAACATTATTATCATCTTTTAGTTCAGAAGCTGATAATACTACCGAGGCTAGTTTTATGATCGATTGGAACATCGCCCGTGCTAAACGACCTTACACTGAGGGAAAATTTATCAAAAAGAATATGGAACAGGTGGTTAAAATGTTGGATCCTTTAAATATCAAATTGCACAGATTATTTAGCAATGTTCCAGTATCACGTCATACCACTGAGCGACGTATTACGGAAATAAGTAAAGATATTAAACAGCGACTACAAGTAGATTTCAGCTTAGCCCTTGACGAATCAATCGATATACAAGACACCCCC